>APFE031604204.1:142700-183926 GCA_000404065.3 Pinus taeda | reverse complement strand
AAAAAAAAAAAAAAAAAAAGATATTTCCTTTCATGCCTCGTAGAAACAAAGACAATTCAGGAGAATTCCTACCCAACACACCCACCACATCACTAAGTCACCCTTCTCTCTTCTTCGATGGTAGTGATCCAGAAGAACCTATAGGTGAACCACAAGAGATATACAAGGATCCTATAGCAGAAGAAGAGAAAGAAACCATTCCTCCTGAGACCATGGCTAAAAATAGAAACATTAGAGGAAATGGGAAAAGAGTAGAGGGTAACTTTCCTATTAGAGCGAACAATGGGGACACTAAAATGAAAAACATATGTCCTTCAATCTTACCCCACTTCCATGGATTGGCTACTGAAGATCCTGATACCTTCTTGTTTGAATTTGTTGTTCTCTGTCAAACCTATGACTATGCAGAAGATGAGCAGAAGTTGACACTGTTTCCTTCTACCCTCAAGGATGCAGCATTGCGCTACTTCATGGGGCTACCTAGAAACAACATCACAACTTGGGCTCAGATGCAGCAAGCCTTTAACAACAAATACCAGGACTACTGTAGGTCAAAGGATACCAAGGAAGAAATATTATGAATGACCATGGGAATTGATGAATCCTTAGAAGACTATGAGGAGAGGTTTCAGCTCTGTTATAAAATGGCTAGGTGCACACTTGACCCCGAATCTCTGAAGTTGGTCCTACTATGAGGAGTCCCTGAAGACCTTCTAGATAGCCTCCATTTGCTAGCTGGGGGAGACATCTACCAACTACCTTATGATGACATAAAGATTGTGTTTAGAAACCATTCTAGGGTAGCCAGAAAGAGAGGTAGGGGAAGTCAACCTTTAGCTAGTATATCCTCGTCCAGTTCATCTCTTAGAAGTGAATTTGAGAATTGGCTGGAAGATTTCAAGAGCAAGATGAGGCAGAATCTTGCCATGCAAATAGATACCTTGCATATCAAAAGAAAACAAGAGGAAGCAGAGAGGGCTTTGGCCATCTTTTGTCCTAGGTGCATTAGAAGGCATCCTAGTAACGAATGTCCATTAAACTCTATAGAAGTGTGTTTAGTCTGTGAAGAAGACTATTCTACGAATCCGTACCCTTCCTTGCCCAGACTTAAAGCTGCATTTTAGGGGGTTGAAGGGGCCACTGAACCACTCTATTTCATGAACCAAAGGAGGCCACATGGGCCCATACCTTACTAGCAGGGAATGCAAGGCACATCCCAGACATATTACAACCCCAACCAAGCCACTTCCATGCCTTCTTGGGGTCCCCTGCTCACCCTTCCTAGTCCACACCTCTTGCTTGGTCATATCCATCTCAATACCATGCTCAACCAATTACTCATTCATTTCACTCTTATGATTAGCCACAGCCTCAGTGGAATGCACCTCATCAGTAGTGGAGGCCCTAGTACAACTCTCCTCCCGCTCTTTTGCCTCCACCACCTGCTCAACCATAACCATTGCCTCCTGCTCCACCAAGGCAACCTCAAATACCTGCTCAATCGAACTCGAACCCCAATAACAGACAGGCCCAATAGGTATATAATGGAGAAACATCGTGCCTGACCTATGATGTAGAGATTCAAGATATTAACCTACGATCTAGGAAGGTTCTCCGAGATAACCAACCTCCCCCTAAGAGGGATGAGGAAGAAAAATAGGAAAGTGAATCAAAGGCCATTCCACCCTTTCTTGAGAGATTAACTGGAACCACACAGCTGACCCTAGAAGAAACTAAACTTCTGGGAGAATTAAAGAAATTATGTGAAAAGATACCACTTCTCCAAGCCATAAAGGATGTGCCTATATACAATAATATGATCAAGGAGAAGTGCTTTAGGCACCCAGGTAAGCGCAGGATAGATGATCCAACTATCAATGTCATAGGACAACTGTCCGACCTGATGTTGGGGCAAGCAATCTGTCCGAAATATCTAGACCTTGGAAGTCATATAGTCGATGTCCACATCAATGGCACCATAATCCCCCATACCCTGATTGATCTAGGGGCTGCCATTAATGTGATGACCAAGGACACTATGCTCAAGCTCAACCCTCAAGGCTCCCTGAGAAAGACCACAACAATACTATAGTTAGCAGACCGCTCCACCGTGACCCCTGAAGGGATCGTGGAATATGTAATGGTCTCCATCGATTCTTCGGAGTACCCTGCTAAATTCCTGGTTCTCCAACCAAAGGCAAATCTCACTGGGTATCCTCTCATCCTAGGAAGACCTTGGTTGGTTACGGCAGATGCTTACATTAGTTGTCGAGCTAGGAACATGACAATCAAGAATGGGCAGATATCTAAGCAACTAATCCTATATCCTCGTACCCAACCTTTGTTAGAACATGATTTACCTCTCTGGTTGGAGGAGGATGAGGATGAAGTCTATTCTGCACCACTATGTGCAGTAGAAGCTACCATGGGGGGCCCACAAACCGAGGATGATCTTATTGAAAACTTGATTCAGAATCCACCCCCTAGTGTGTTTCCATTAGAAGAGCTGGTGGAAGAAACCCAAGCGAATCCTTTAGTTGATCTCTGTGTGGTTGATCTGAACTCTTTCCGAGTTAAGAATGTGGAATTTGGCCGAGAAAGAACCTTGAAGATAAACTCATCCCTATCCACCTCTCAGGAGAAAGAATTGTGTAGCTTATTGAAAAACCACTTGGATGCTTTTGCTTGGAGCTATAAGGAGATGAATGGAGTGCACCTTTCAGTCTGCACTCATCACATTTACATTAAGGAAGGCTACAAACCAGTCAGGAAACCTCAAAGGAGAATGAATCCAGCCCTTAAGGACATTGTCAAAGAAGAACTGCAAAAGTTGTTGGATGCAGGATTCATCTACCCTATCTCTGACAGCGAATGGGTCTCTCCTTTGGTGCTAGTGCCAAAGAAAAATGTGAAGTGGAGAATCTGTGTTGATTATCAGGAACTAAACAAGGCCACAAATAAGGACCATTTCCCTTTGTCTTTCATAGATCAAGTGTTAGATGGCCTAGCAAGGAAGAAGTCCTTCTCCTTCCTAGATGGGTTTAGCAGGTACAACCAGATCCAAATCAGCCTGGAAGACCATGATAAGACCACTTTCACTTGTTCTTGGGGTACCTTTGCATACCGGGTCCTTCCTTTTGGGTTGTGCAATGCTCTCGCCACTTTCCAGAGAACAGTATTGAGTATTTGCTGAACTGGTTCATGATGCAGTTGAAATCTATATGGATGACTTTACCCCTTATGGTTCTAACTTCCGGGAAGATTTGACTAACCTAGGAAAAGTTTTAGACAAGTGCATTGAAATGAACATGTCCCTCAATCCTGAAAAATGTGAATTCCTGATGACTAGAGGGACCATGTTAGGTTATACAATTTCTCAACAAGGATTATAGGTGGATCCCAACAAAATTACCATCATCCAAAGGGTCCCACCTCCTCAAAAGGTAAGAGATGTTCAAAGTTTCCTAGGTTTAGCAGGGTATTATAGAAGATTCATTAAAGATTTTAGTAAGCTAGCCTCTCCATTGTTTGTTCTTTTGGGAAAAGATGTTGAGTTCATATGGACTGACAACTGTCAAGAGGCTTTGGATACCTTGAAAAGTAAACTAGTGACTGCCCTAATTTTGAGAGGTCCAAACTGGGCCCTACCTTTCCACATCCATACATATGCCTCGAACAAAGTGATAGGAGCAGCCTTAGGGCAAGTTGATGAGAAGCTGCCTTATGCCATATATTTTGTAAGAAAAAACTTGTCCAAAGCATAATTAAACTACACTGTAACCGAAAAAGAGCTCCTAGCTGTAGCCCATTCCCTAAATAAGTTTAGACACTACATCACCGGCTATCAAAAATTTGTACACGCTAATCATGCTGCAATTAGGTATTTAACGAACAAACTAGATGCAAATTCTCGTATTATTAGATGGTTGCTTTTATTGCAGCAATTTGATTTAACCATTCTTGATAAGCCAGGTAAGGAAAATGTTGTTGTTGATTTTCTGTCTAGAATAGATCTTCCTGTAGGTCAAGAAGGAATGGTGGACGATCAAATGCCAGATGAACACCTATTTTTTATCTCAGTACTCTCTCCATGGTTTGCTAATATAGCAAATTACTTGGTTTCAACACATTTTCCACCACAACTATCCTCAAAAGAGAAGAGCAAGATCGTGAGGAAAAGTGCCCCATTCACCTGGATTGGGGGCAATCTCTTCAAACTTGGCCTAGATCAGATTTTAAGGAGATGTGTCAGGGAGGAGGAAGTTTTTAACATTCTCCTAACCTGTCATGATGGACCCTGTGGGGGCCATTTTGCAGCAAAGAGGACTATCTTCAAAATTCTGCAAGCAGGTTACTATTGGCCCACTCTTCATCAAGATGTAAGGAGATATATCAGCCAATGTGACTGATGTCAAAGGATGGGGAAACCTACTTCAAGGGATGAGATCCCCCTGCAACCTCAAGTGACTTCCGAGCCATTTGGGAAGTGAGGCATGTACTTTGTGGGTCTTTCCAACCCTCCTTCAAAACAGAAATCTCACATCATTGAGTGCACTGATTATCTGACAAAATGGGTAGAAACAAAGGCAATCAAGGCAGCAACAAAAGAAAAAGTAGTTGAGTTTTTGAGAGAGAATATCTTCTACAAGTTTTGCTATCCAAGAGAATTAGTCACAGATCAAGGGAGTCAGTTTACCTCCAATTTGATTGAATACCTGCTCACACATCACAAAATTAAGCACATAACTTCCACCCTTTATCATCCTTAAGCAAATGGACAGGTGGAAGTCACTAATGGAGCTTTGGAAGGGATTTTGACCAACATAGTGAGCAACAACAGAAAATATTGGGCAGATCGATTGGTTGAGGCCACCTGGGCCTATAACACCACCTGGAAAACCACCACAGGGTTCACATCCTATGAGCTGGTCTATGGGAAGAAGGATTTGTTTTCAATAGAATTTGAATATAACACAGTAAGGATGGTAGCTCAGCTGGACCTAGATCTCAACCATGCACAAAAGGAAAGGTTACTTCAGCTAAATGGATTGGATGAACAGAGATTGCAAGCCCTTCACCACTCAGAGGTAGTCCAGCTTCAAAGGAAAATATGGCATGACAGACACCTCAAAGAGAAACAATTCTAGGAAGGAGATTAGGTGCTACTGTATGATTCAATATATAAAGATTTGAAATAAAAACTGAGGACAAGATGGTTGGGACCATACACAGTAGAAACGTGCAATGACAATGGTTCAGTTATGATCTGAACCATCGATGAAGAAGCCATCCACATGCTCGTCAATGGGAACAAGTTGAAGATCTACAGGAAGCCCCTCTCCAAGAAAGAATTTATTGAGAATATGAGTAAAGTAGTGTTGGTAGTGGAGCAGGTCTCTGCCTCCACTCCACCCACACCCTAAACACAAAAAAATAGAAAAAGTAAAAACAGAAAAATAGAATAAAAGATCCCTAGGTGAAAACCACCTAGAGGCACCCAGGGTAGGCAGTGAGGGTGAAAACCTCCTGGAGGCACCCCAATTGTCTCATAAAAAAAAAGGAAAAAGAGAGAAAAAAGAAGAAAAATAGAAAAACTAACTTCTTTTGAATGCATTTCATATTGCAGGAGGGTCACAAAAGAAAAAGGGACACGGCCAAGCTGAATACACCCCTGATAGATCATTTCTCCATCGCCATTTTCTTTTCCCAAGCCTTGGTCTCATTTATTCTGGAAATTACACATCCTACAAGAAGCTCTATGCATTCTACAAGAGGCTCCTATACAAATCATAAAGAACTTGAAATCAAGTTTAGAAAGGATTAGAGGGCTAGAAATTTGTTCAGTAGGCTTGTGGACCTCCCTGCCACCATTCATCCTCCCAAATCTCCATTCCATACCTACACCACTGCATTTCCACTCGCTTCTTTCTTCCCTGCACACAAACCACAAAAATCTTGTTTCTTTTGATTTTTTTTTTAAATGAAGAATAAAACAGCAGTGTTCTTAATGTGTTTCTTACGTAATGCATACAAGTTTCTTTTCCTTCTCCTTCAGAACCTTCCTCAACTATCTCTCCAGTCCCTGCTCAAGCCTTAGCCAAAGTTTTAGAGGGAGAAGTAGTTACAGGAAATCCTGCAGGATACTTGTAACAATTGATCCCCTTAGAAATCGAGCTCCAGAGGCAGGGTCAATGCAACCACAGATGATAAAACACGCAAGGGACTAGTCCTGATCAACAATCTCCAACATGAGGTAGCCAAGCCACCAATTCAGAAGCCATGAGTGCCAACAATAGCAACAATCCATGAACAGAGTGCCAAAGTTTGAGCATGCAATAGCACAGTAGCGACTAACAGGTAAGTGACGAAACTTGTTCCTTTGTTGCATGAGTATAATTTAGAAACTGCATGAACCATTGAGATGGTCGTGATTAGATGAAATCAGTGGCTAGCTAACTGGCCACCCTCATCAAGTTCAAACAAAACCCCTCATCCAATTCAAATATCACCTCGTCCAATTCAAACAACGTTCAATGGGTGCAATCGGCACGTGTGTTTAGTCAACTCGGGAAGAAAAACTCAAAACAGGTAGTGGTGGTGACATATAACGGAATAACATAAGTGATTGTGGGTAGGTGGCATTAAGTATCGTAATGGCACTAGAGTAGGGACCAACGATCTGGATGAAGGTAACGTACCCTTCCTGCCACCTCACCTCGTCACCACAGAACACACTCATAAGCTTAAGTATGTTGCAGTCAACGCCTTCATCACCTTTGTTTTCATTTGCATCATCGTGCTCTCGACTACAACAAATTACCTACCAGCTTCAGAATCTCGAAACTGTCGCTCTCTGTCAGTTTCAAAACCCTTCTGTTTATCGGGCTCTATAGGAGCATTATCACGCTCTACAAGAGTGGAAACATAGTCTATAGGAGCCTTTCTACGGGAAGGCCAGTGAGCATCTCTACAGAGGGAAAATTTGGGATTTTATGCCAAATTCAAGCTCGAAAAAGGTAGGCTCATTAAAACCCACTCTGCATTTTATATATCTACAAAAGGTGGTGGGATTTGAAGCGAAGTATTGAGTTGAAAAGAAAGGAAAAGTGATAACAAAAGTTTGCCTATGTTTTTTTTGAAATATATACAGTCTCTCCATTTTACTCTTTGCACTGAAATTCGGTCTATTTCTCCTCCGTGGTATTCCCCTGTGTAAAGAAGTGATGCAACCATACGAAATTAAGCCTATAAAACAGTGAATTTGCATTGGGTGATCTGTGTACTTTGTGAAAAGAAAAAAACACTGTCCTGTATACTCTTTATTTTTTAAAAAGATATTGTTTCCCTTAAATAGATTGAGAAGTAAATTAAGTTTGAGAATAGAGTTTGAAGGGAAGGAAAATTGCAAATTGTTTTTGTTAAACAGGAAGAACACAAAGAATTCTCTCTCTGGTTCAAAAACAACCTCAGTTATTCCTCTATTTTTGGGTTTGAAAATTTGTTGCCTTCCTCCTCACCTGAAAGCTTCCAGCAGTCTCTAAACATCATCATAGGGGGTTTTATGAGGAAGGAGCCTCTGAATTCAACTAAATTGCATGAACATATAGAAGTGGTGGCCCTCTTTACCAAGGAAAATTGGATGCCTTTCTTTGAGAAATTTCATGGGTATGATGAGGAAGTTACAAAAGGATTTTTATTGTCTTTAAAACCCCACTCAAAAACCCATGCTACTATCAATTTCAGGGGTCTAACCATAGAACTTACACCAGAGTTCATCAACAGAATTACAAGTCTTCCACTTGGGCTCCCCTAGAGCAAGGAAGAAAAACCACTAGGCCAGGTTGCTAAGAAGACCTTTTCCCAGCCCAATGAACATCTCGTGGAGGATAAGAATGGGATCAAGAGGACAAGTATACCTTATCCATGGGGAGAGGTTAGCTATCAGATCATGAAATATATCTCCTGTGAAGGAAGATATAGTATAGTCTATGGTTATCATTTCAAACTGTTACATGAACTAAGATATGGCATGGACCTGCCTGCATCTAGAAAACTCAGTCTTCCATATTTTCTCCTCCAATCCTTGATAGAGTGTAGCACCAAATTGAATGCAAGGGTTCCATACCAACTGGCTCACCATGGGCTCATTAAATTGCTAGTGGAGGATGCCCTCCACACTTACACAATCCCTATAGCCTGGGAGATTTTCAGGAACATGATTAAAGAAGATGGCATAAAAACTATAACTGATGTCCTTAGTCCATCTGGAAGTGAAGAGGAGGAACAAAAAGAGGAAGATGAGAAGGAAATCCATGAAGAAGAACAAAACCTTCAATTGGAAGAAGAAAAAGAAGAAAAATAAAGAGGAGAGGAGAAACATGACACCACCACAAATGAGCCTAAAGCAAAGAAGAAGACTACATCAAAAGTAGAAAAAGGGAAAACCACAATAGAGAAAAAGAAGAGGACAATAACTGAAAAGAAGAAACCCAAGACAACTCAGAAAAAGGCTACCACAGGAAAGGCAGAAATTAACAAGCAGAGGAGAAAACAGAGTCAGAGACAGCAGATACAAAACCAATAGAAACAGGAAAAACAACAGATGAAGAGGAAGAAAAATAGCAAGAAGAAGTGTCTCCTAAGACACTAGTAATAGAAGCAGCAGTTGTTCTTGCTGCACTTAGTACTCCAGCCAAGCCCAAAGGGAAAAGGAAGAGATAGCCATCTATGTACTTCAAAGCTCGAAAGAGCACCAAAATCAAGATGGGGAAGCCTCAGCCACCTTCAAAGGAGCCCATCATCATTGAGGATGTACCTGCTGTAACAAAGGAAGAATCTCTCCCCAAAAGCCCCATCACTTACGAGAGAGGAAGACCTGAGACCTCTACCTGGAAAGAAAGGATCAAATTAATGGACTCTAAAGCAGTCCTACAGGAGGCGAAGACCTCTCTACAGGAGACATTGGCACAGCTCAAAGAAACTGAAAAACTTGAAAAGAAGGCAGAAGAACAGACCCAGGAGGGAGACAGGGAAAAGAGATACCAAAGCCTGGACCTCAGCCTAACTTAGGCTCCTACTACAACCTTCTGGAAGGTGGGAAGATCATCCCACAAAATTTTGTGGTGCCTCTTTTCTTTGAGCTGGAAAAGGAAAGAGTTAGGACCCATACATGGATGCAAATTGCAAAATCAAAAGGGGTAAAAGACATTGGACACATGGAAAACAAGTTGAGAGAGATGGGCAAAGAATTGAGCATGGTCAGACATACAGAAAGCATCAGAAAAGCTCAATTGGAGGAGGAAAATGAAATGTTGAAGAAGCAGCTAAAAGAAAGGGAACCTCAAGGAGGAAATGAGCTATCAATCTTAAAAGGACAGCAACAAAAAGAGGAATCACATGAAGGTAGTGAGACATTACTAAAACAGTAATAGGAAAAAGAATCCGAGGAAGAAAATGAAGTGTTGATTTTGAAAAGGCAGCTATAGGAAAAGGAAGCGTAGTTAGCCTACATGGCCAGCTGGGCAATGGAGGCATTACAATGCAGGTAACTAGTCAAATCATACGCACTGTACCTCAAACATCAGTGGCTCCAATTTCAGATTAAGACACTAGCCCAGAGGGGCACAATACCCTTTCAGGATTATGGCCAATTTATGCATTTATGCGATTACAGTTCAGTTGAGGACAAAGCGAAGCTAGCAGAATTTTGCTTGCACAACATGGAACTTACTGACATGAACTTGTGGGATCCAAATGCTGCATTGGGGGACTTGTAATTGATGGCTATGGCCTCTTGGATGAGCCACGTAGAGAAAAGGGTAGTAGAAATCCTGAAAATGATGGCAAAAGAGCTAATTGAACCCCTAATGATTAGATCAGAACCCCAAAACCCTTGGCTCTCATCTATGCCCACCAACACCTTGCAGCTAATCCTCAAGTTGTCCCAGACTATGTTGATCAGTAAGCAAACGCTATTGCTCACGTCAAGGAAATGGAGAGATTGTTCGGAGATGACTGCATTCATGCTTGCATGAGAAGGTGGAATACCTTGCCACACAGCCTAAGGATCAGGGAGTATCACTCCTCAAATAGGATGAGGGAAGCCATGAGGAGAGTGCCCCTGTATAAGAACTTAATGCAAAATTTGAAGGCCAACTAGATTGGCCTTAAACTCAGTCTTCCACTGCTGCTAGAACTGCTGGAAAGAGTAAGAGAGGAGGAAGAACAGAAACAGTTGGAAGAAGTGGATAGGAAGGCAGGTTTCCATGATAAAGAGGAAGACATCACATCAGAGGCTTGGGATGTCAGGGAATCTGTCAGAGCCATTAAGGATGAAGAGTTAGATTAGTTGCTCAGAGGATGAGCAACCCATTCAGCAGGGGGGTGATGATGAGCCCCAAGAATGGGTAATTATATGGGCTCATTCTGCCTCTTATTTCGACTTAATCCACCATTCTCATTAGTTTATTGCATGTTTTTGAATATATTTATGCTAATATAGTGAATTGGGTTAGTCAGTTTGCCATGTAGTCTAATGTGTGCCTTATGCAGATTTTTTGGTCAATTTTGGACAAAGTCAAGGGATTTATGAGCAAATGGCAGCCAAAACTCAAGGAAAACAAGGAAGAGGACTTGTAGGAGGGGTGTCTGCTTCATTTATGACCCCTTTCCTTGAATCCTCCATCAGCAACTTGGAGCACAAAGGTCCACATTGATGATTCCAAGGGGCAGCTGACCAAGTAAAGTAGGATTGTTGTTTATCTCTAGTTCTAGGAAGTCGAGTTCCTTGATTTTGTAAAACTAAGAGGGCTTAGAGCCTCAGTAGGTTAGACAGTTATTAGTAGATTTTCACACTTTGGTCCAGCATTGTGTTGAGCTCATTTTCGAGTTCCTTTTTTAGAACAGTCTATGTAATGTAACTGTTATTTTTTATAATGAAGGTAAAACAGTTTTTGAGCCAGCACTAATCTCTTTCAGAGGGTTGAATTTCTTGGGTTAGGGCCCAACCCAAGCTACCTAGCACCTCCTACTATGTACTTATATGTCTTTGCTTCAATTCATGAGTTAATTTCTGTTGCATAGATTCATTTTAATTTGTTAGATTAGGTTTCTTTTGATGGTTAGTATAGTTGTTTTTTATTTAGTTGCTCAAGTAGGTTACTGCAGTGATAGAATAAGATTCCAAAAGGCCAAAAGTAGGCCCTAATCTCCTTTCTCCCTTCCTAGGACTATGATTTGAGGTCAAGGCACTTCTGCTACCATAAAAAACACAGTTTTTGCTCTTCCATGCAACTGCTAGTGTGATAACTTGATTTGGAATGATTGATATATTGAATCAGATATAGTTGCTTAGATCATTTCCTATTATTTTACCATAATTCTCTCCACACTCTTATCTTTTCATAGGTTACTGTTCAGCATTTTCTGTTTGTACATCAGAAATTAGGTCAAGCTAGAAAAAGTTTTGTTTTCATGGTATAGTTAGTTCTTTCTTTGGTCAGTTTTGATAAGTAAATGTGCAGATCTCTTGCAAGACATCTCAGCTCACCATTAATCCATAAAAAATCTAGCACCGGCTCACTTATCATATATTTCCCAAGTCATTCGCAATATTTTGCCAATTTGCCCTAATTTCTGTGTTTTTCTCCATAAGTTATCCTCTTGCCATTTGAACAAATCCAACCATCCTATTCCTTCTTTATCTTCCTTGACAAGTTCTAGACACCTTAACACCTTTATCTATCCTTCAGTTACCCTTTCCCATCACTTTTCCACCTTCAAAACTCCAGAATTAGCTCTCGGCCTCCTCCTATAGATCCCCTGCAACCTCCTGTAGAATTTCCTGTGAGTGATTTTTGGAAGTCTGATTGCTATGGAAGTCTTTATAAGGGTACTAGGGGTTTCTTAGGACCTCTTATACCTTCCTCCACCTCTGCAAAAATGAACTCCATCTTCCTTCACCACCAAACCTCTGCACAATCACAACTAGATAAATCACAAGCATAATAATTTCACATAAAAATACTCAAAAGCACAAAAGGATGATTTCTTCTCATTTATTTTCAGATGTAGCTTGAATAAATGCAATTTACCTTTTCAGTAGTCAATGGCCCTCATTTCATCAGTTTTCATCTCTTTTCCTGCAAAAGTAGGGTTAGTGGGTAAATTAGGGTTTGCTAGGGTTTGCGTTACATTTCAGTTTTCATTCTCTTTCTGCAAATAGAATAGCCTCTATAGAGTTAACACTCTTTCAACACAATTAAAAGCTTCTTCTGAGAACTCATAGAAGTTGGCTTGAGCTCATTAGTGGTCTTGCACCAGCTGACCAAGTGACAGCCTGCAGTAAGAGCTAGTACTTGTGCATACAACACCGTCGCTTCCAAGTTTGTTACGAACGACCAGGTAGATAAAACTAAAGAAGGAAGCCCTAGAAGTTGCATCATTATTGCTGCAATACTGGTGCTCACCACTTATATAAATTCTTCATGCAAACCTCAATCTTCTTCACATATCTCGTGGCTATGTGTCTCATGAATGATTTTCCTTTGTTGAAGATCATCTCATAACCACGGTCTTCCATAATTGCAACAGAGATGAGATTTTTCTTTAGGCCTAGAACAAAAATGACATCCTTGAGCCTCAGAGGGGAGACTAACTCCCTCTGAAAGGTGATTGTACCAATACCGTCATGTTGTACCTTCCATCATCCCTAGCTCGATGTGCATTTGGAGATATTTCTTCTCCAAGTCACTAAAAGAATATCTACACCTTGTCATGTGGAACAATGCACCTAAGTCCAAGTACCACACACTCCCCATCAATGTGTTGGACATGCATGTGATAAGAAAGTTAAGGTCGAACTGTGAAGCCAAGGCTTCACCTACTGCTCCTCCTAAGGTATTCTTGCTTGCCTTTTTTTGTGGACACTTTGTGGCATAATGCTCGTATTCACGACAATTGAAGCATTTTATTTTTGACAAATATTTCTTCTTTCCGCCTTGGCTAGATTCTGGTTTGGTTTGAGATTTCTTCCCTTTTCCCTTCTTTCACTTTCCAACCAATGAAAATTTTTCTTCATCCTTGCCCTTAGATGAGGTCCCATCTCTGGTATTCTGCCTTATTTCCTCCTATACCAAATCATACCGTAAGTGTTCCCAATTCAATAGTTTCTCCCTCCCGTTCACTTAATCTTGATAGCTATGCCAACTCTTGGGAAGGCCCAGAAGGCATATGCTTACCAAGTCATCCCTTGAAACAATAACACGAACTCCTGCAAGTTCATCACAAAATTGTGTGAACCTCCTCAGATATTGTAGGATAAAGTCATTCTTCTACATCTTGATGTTTCAAAGGTTATCCTTGAGCACCAAATTTTTGTGGTCACTACTAGTTTAGAACAGATTTGTCAGTGCCTACCACATTGCATAAGGGTTTTCTTTCCCATGGTGACAATGTGATCCTGTACTCCATCCAATATTATTCTCCACACCTTGGTCACATGATCAACCTTAGGTATTAGTTGTAGACTAGTTTTGAGCACTCAAGACTAGTCTACAACTAATGTTACACTACCTTGGAATCTCCACCATAGCCGGGGAACTTGAATCTTTGCATGCACTATCTATTTTGGGCTGATTGATCAGTTAACTAGATCATTGTTGCATTTGACTCAAGTCCCACTATACAACTAGCCTTCCACTAGTTCCTCCAACAATTAGAACTAGTTTAATTGAAAACAACTTGAGATAATTGACTTTGATTGCTACAAATTAGCAATAACACATACTTAATTGAACTCTAACTCCTCCAACTCGAATTTATTGAGTAAAATGGGTGACATAAGCCATGTCATACAAGTTAATTGCATCCAAGTTGTCTGCTCATATGGAAATTCAAATTTTCTAAATTTAATCAAGGAAAAATCAAATTGAGAATTTCTTTCTACATTTTTCAACAATCCTTTTGGTGAATCTAATCTATGTTGCCAATCCAGCACAATAATGTGCTAATAATAGCAACCAACGAACAGAAGTAGCATTCAAAATAAATAAAATAGTAAAAAAACACATTTTAAATCACAATTGATGGAGATCCCGAAAAGTACTCCAACTATGTTACCATCTATCCACGTTCATCAAAAGTGCCTCCATTGCTCTTCTCACAATGCACACATCTGTTGTCAGCCTCCAAATCCCTCAATATCATTAGTTGATGTCACCCTCCATCGCTCTACGTCCCAAACAACTCATCAATAACGTAAAGACAAACCCCTAATCCTTTACCTTTTTTTACTAGTGCCTCCTATTGAAAAATTTAAGACAAAGGATTTGTTTTGTCTTAAAAATTTGTCTTAAAATTCCCCTCTATCTAGTAGTGTCGAATGCAATGACATACAAGTTCTCTCTAATTGTATCAACAAAGATCGAAGGGACAAAAGAGTAATTAATGTCTGGGAAATATTTCCATAGAAAGTTTTCACATTCTTTAGAGTCGGCTACCACCACAAAACGAAGAGCCCAAAAAGTCGTTGTCTTTATATAAGATAACATGAATGGAAAGTGAAATAGCAGTGTCGGTATAGGCGAGATATAGTAGTATCCCACAAGCTGACGGACCTAGAGTGCAATGTTAGAGTCAATTTTGTAGTTATTAGATAATATTTTCTTAAATTGATATGTTTTTGTCTTAATTGTTAATTGTCTTAAATGAGTTTCGTCTTAAGTGGCCATTGTCTTAAATATAAAGTTGTCTTAAAATATTTTTGTCTCAAACTATTTTTATCTTATATATAAAGTTTTTCCTTAAAATAATTTTGTCTTAAGCTTTTTTTGTCTTAAAATATTTTTGTCTCAAATTGTTTTTGTCTTAAAATATTTTAGTCTTAAACTATTTTTGTCTTAAATATAAAGTTTTGTCTTAAACTATTTTTGTCTTAAATTTAAAATTTTGTCTTAAAATATATTTGTCTTAAATACAAGTTTTGTCTTAAAATATTTTTGTCTCAAACTGTTTTTGTCTTAAATTTTATATTTAAGACAATTCAATTGATATTAAATTTTAATGTAAAATAATTAAAATAAAAAGTGACTTTTTAAGGCAAAAGATTTCTTTTGTCTTAAAAAAATGTCTTAAAAGTGCCCTTGGTGTAGTAGTGAGGTTTCGTGACTTTGGCTGGAAATCAAGTGAAGAACAAGAGGTGCCAAGCTTGTGGCATCAACAAACATTAAGTCTACATTTCAATTTGAATAATATATTGTCATTTTGATGTTGCAAATTTTCCACAACTCTAAATTATCTACTATCCAGCCTCTTTTGCAAATTTTCCACAACTCTAAATTATCTACTATCCATCCTCTCGGCTATAGCATCCAAAGCTCAGCATTTGTTTGTGATGTGCAAATTAGACCTGTAGAACTAGTAGATTGTCTAGGATAGAGGTGTATTTTTTCAGTATGGACTTTTTACAAATCTCATAGAATTCACCTAATAGGTATTATTCTGTGAAAGGGACCAATAGGAAAGCCAAGAGGGAGTAGCCCCATCAAATTGAGGAGGACCTTATATAGCCAGCCTTTCCCTTAGTTAGCCTTTCCCCTTTTGTCATATTTAGTAATCTCACCCTATTCAAGTCCCAAAAGTTCTAGATGGAGCTCAAATTAATTAATTTGAGCATGCCTAAGAATTGATTCACTTGACCAAGAAACATCTAAGCAAGTATCAAAGTCAAAGGTAAATGACCCTTTCCCTTCGCACGAGGGACTTTCGCCACAATTGTGGCTCCTATTATTGTAGTAGTGTACCTTATTTTCTAAATGACCAAATTCAATATATAATGTTTATTATAGGATTTAATAGGTAGTGCCTATAATATTAGGATTTAAAATTTTGGGTTTATATTCCCTTTAATATTAAGATTTTTAGGAATTATAATATTTGGGTCTATAATATATAAGTTTTATTTAATATTGTTAAATATTTAATATTTAATTTTGAAATTAATATGATATTAAAACATATATATAACATTATTAAATATATATTTAATAAAATTTGAATAATATTAATAAGAGTTTAACATAATATTAATGACACAAGAATAATATATTTGTTTGGATGGTGTCCCTAGGTCAATTTTGTTAAGTTTAGGGAAAATTCTATAATATCCTTTGTAATGAATGTAAAGTCTCCATGAAATGTGGAAGCGGAGAGAGAAGCTAGTACGAGTCAAAGGGACATTGGTCCCTTGGGTGGGTAAGTAATAAAGTGGTTTTGAAACCTGACCATGGTCCATGGACCATGGTATTGTAAATAAAATACTATATATAGATGAGTCATAGTGAGTCTTAAGAATAACTTAACTTGAAGAATCATTGTAAGGGAAAGGTGCTAAGGAAGGAAAGGTTTGTTTCCTGTACTTAAGCGAAAGGGGAAGTCTCTTGCGGCTGAGTGCACAGAGACCTTGGTAAGTCTACAAATTGAGTGCACAAGCCCTTGTAGCTGAGTTCGCATGGATAAGAAGTCTGGAATTGAAATTTTATACTTAATAAATACTGTTTTGAGATGATTTTGATGCATCTATGCCTTGTTATTTAATTCTTCTAAAGTTTATGTATCTTCGCTCAGTGATATGTTTTATATGAATTAATGCTTATTTATTGTGCGAAACTAGTAGATATGTAATCTTTTTTCCTATTGAGAGTAGTTAGATACCTTTGCGAAGATATAGAAGTTGTTTAGGTAGATTTGTAGTAGTTGTATGTTCAGAAGGGATAGAGCTATGAAAAGGTAGATCTAAGCCATAAGAACCTTAGGAACCATCAAACAGACCTCTGGATGCAGAAAATTGGTTCTAGCATGCCCCCAATACTTCTTCGGGTGAGATTACAACATGCGCTATGCAGGTTGTTGCCGAAAGGGCTAGTAGTTAGTGTTTTGTTGGTTGGCGCAGTTAAATCTAAACCTGGGTCAGGCCTCATCAAGGCATCAAATGATTCTATTTCCAGGACTAGGATCTATCTGAGGAATGTTTGATGTCAAATAAGTAGTTTCCTACTAAGAAGGAAATTGAAAATTAGATCAATCGGAAGTTGCACAAGTTTTCAGCTCAGGAGAACAGAAATCCGCAGTTATCCAAGGAATAGTGGTTGAATAGATACCTATGCACTGACGAAACTAAAGCCTTTTTATGTTTCCTCCCTTACGAATCGCACGAGTGGCTATCTAAATTAGTGAACATTGAGAGTACGTGGAGATTTGATGACCTTATTATGTGGACTCCAGAGCTGGTGAAGAGCCTAGAAGATTTTGAAAATAACATCTCGCGGGTCATTGACCATTGCATGGATCATATCTTACGAGGATTCGTCATTGAGCTCACGATCAATACGACCATTAGCTATAATGAAGCATAGTGCAGGCTCTTCAAGGGACTGTGAGGTAGGTATTTAAAATCTATGAAAACTTGGATTAAGATGTTGTGTGAGAAACGAGTTATGTCATTACCTTGATTTTCGGAACTACACGAAGCGAAAACAACTTTAGAAGGGATGGAGAATTAGGCTCTGAATAAAGTCCACTATTAGGATCCTCTTCCAGTGATGACGAAGGAACTATTTTGAGTACAATGTGAATTGTGTTGCAGATAGTAAGTCAGTGTATCCCAAGGATACCTCACCCATCCACTCCACCTCCACCTCCACCTTCGCTTTATACACCTACACCTTCACCTCCACCTCCACATCAACCATTCAACATGTCGAACACAATGAAGATGTCGATATTCAAAGGGGTGGGAAGCAAAGACCTCAAACAATTCTGGTTTATTGCAAATGTTGTATGGACAGCACAGCAAATTACTAATGATAATATAAAGAAAGCACAGCTGGTCACAGTGTTGTAGGATAGGCACTGACTTGGTATATCAATTTCTTTCAATATAGACCTCGCATGACTATGGAAAAGACTTAGCACACGTTGAACAACAATTTTAAGAAGCCTATGTCTCAGGCACAGTCTATAATCAAATTTAAGGAAATACAACATAGGGTAAATGAGTCCTCATGGGATTTTGATGAGAGGCTAAAATTCCTGATCCAAATGGCTAATATGAAGATCATGGATGATCAACACAGAGACTAGTACATTCCTTCAATGTTTCCTGATCTGAGATTACCATTGTCACAACAAAAGATAGGAACGCAAGCGGAGGTTGTGGAGATCGCGATGAGGTTAGAAGCCTCTCCAGTGCAAGATACGAATGTTGGAGTACAACAGATTCATTTGCAGCTATCAACCCTACACATGGAGTTGCAAAGCTTGAAAACAAGGAAGGATGTTCAGCATGAGGTGCATGTTGAAGTTTAGTGTGTAAAATGTAAAGATAAGGGACATGATAAGGATCATTTCCTTATTTATCAAAATTATTTGATTGGAAGAGGTCTAGTTCCTTTGAAGCCTGAAAACATTGCAGGGCCAAGTGCAGGAGCACCATTATGGTGTGCTATCTGTCAGATAGCTGGGAAGCACATGATTGATAAACGTCATCTCTTGCAGAAGTTTGTACAGACTCTTGTTGAAGCTTCTACATCAGGGAGTCAAGAGAAATCAACTGGAGACAGTGAAGTGCAGGATGTCGATCACTCACTATTAGGCACTTTTCTGAAAACTTCTATGAAGTTTTTGAGAGATAAGAAGGCAGTGGATGTTGAAAATGCAACAAGATAATGGAGCTTAGTGAAAAGAAGTTGCCTTCACTAAGTGTGCCCGCAGGCTATTTTTGGCGCAAAGTCTACTTTTAGACATATGGATCATGGTCTATGAGTTGCAGGATGCTATTTGTGGATGATTTGTCAAGTTGGTAAAAATAGATGGACCTCTATTTTTAGACATATGGGCGAAGTCTATTTTTAGACTGCCAGGCTAAAAATAGAACAGTCGAATATTATTAGCTCTTAGTAATATTTGGAATATAAACATTATCTTATTCTCTTGGAGCACTTCAGTTCGAGCTACAGATGTGGCACATGAAGCTGCCAAAAGGAAATATGTGGCTCTTATGGGTTACTTGATCTATTGCATGGAGAACTTCAGGTAGGACTTCAGTGATTGAGTTCTGTGGAGTTGAATGAGGAGTTGATGGAGTTGTTTTCAGTTTGACTTAGTTGAACTAGTTGTAGTTAGTCTAACTGACAAATAGACTAATGTTGAGTGGTGTGAATTAGTTATTAATTAATTCACTAATTATTAACTCATGAATCAACTGAGGAATACATCAGTTAACTCAGTGCATGGACAGTTCAGTGGAGACAAGTGTTAGAGATGAGTGAAAGGGCAAGACAGTTGTTAGTTGTGACTATAGTTGTGCATGAGATTTTGCACAATCAATGGATTCAATATTGCCAATGAGGATTCCATGGTATATCCAAGGGAAAAATGAATTTGGATCATTCATTCATCAGTATTCTCATGCAGGATTGCGTAGTGGAGGCAGGCAAGCAGCGGAGGAGATTTGAGCCAGTGATTGATTCAGATCCGAGCTAGTTTGTGTGTAACAGGTGGAGATAGTACTGAGTAATTGTGAGGAGTATTGTACTATGTATTGTTACATGTTCTAAATCAATATAATATATAGATAGTTGGGGGTTTTCAGCTTTATGCTTTCCCCGGGTACATACTGTGTTGATATGTGCGATGATGCTTCAATGTGCGCATGCGATTGTTTCTTAATTCCGCAAAATTGATGATCAACGTAGAGGAGGTTATGTATTATGCATGATTCCGAAAATAGTGTATAATCAGGATAATCTCCATGTCATATAATTCAAAATTTCTACATAGTATCAGAGCTGGTTGATTTGTAGAAGAGATTTCTACATGATATCAAAACGTAGTTGATCATCTGATCTATTATTCAGAAAGTGTTTACATTTTATTTCTTTAGGCAGAGTCTATAATTGGGCCAGGTAGCTTCTGGATTCATCCTTTTTTTGGAAGGTGAGATATCTGGTGAATTCCCATACATTCGATCTATGTACAAGAAATACTTTGTTCTCACGAATTTTAGATCAGAAGCAGTTGAGTTTTGAGCTGGTGGAATTCGAATTTGCAGTAGTGTTTTCTTGGTGTCAAAATTGAAATGTCTTTCAACGGATTGGGATTGGAGTATGCCCTTGAGGGAAGCTCGAACTATATTGCATGGAAGGATAGGATGGAGGTGTTATTAGATGATAATGGGTTGAAGGAGTTCATAGATGCGGATGTCCCAAAACCTACTGATGCTTCTCAAGTCGGGGATTGGCAAAAGAATATAGCAAAGTGTCGAAGGATTTTGTTGGAGGGTGTGAGGGATCACATTGTGTCTAGGCTCCATGGAAATGCTTCTCCATACCTGATGTGGAAAGCATTGACAGATCTATTCCAAAGCAAGAGCGACCAGAGGAAGTTGGCGCTCAAGGATAAACTCAGAAACATAAAGTGTGAGAATGGAGACAGTATGCCCGAGTATCTCACGAAGTTCACCCAATGCCGGGATGAGCTGGGAAGTGTGGGGGTGACTGTTGATGATGAGGACTTGGTGAGCTTGGCTCTACTTGGTCTTCTGAAGAGTTGGCATTCCTATCAGGACTCTGTCAATGGTCGAGAGAAATTGCCAAGATGGGAGAGAATTTGGTCAGATCTTGTGCAAGAGGAGATCAGGCAGAACACCAGAGATAGTTCTTCATCTATGCATGATGAGGAGAACTGTGCCTTAGTGAGTAAGGCAAAGAAGGGAAAGGAGAAGGGTTCTCTTTCCAAATCCAATTTTTCCAATGATGGGAAGAAGGTTGACAAATCAAAAGTGTGATGCTTTCGTTGTCATGAGGCGGGCCAATATGCCTCAAATTGCCCATGGAGGAAATCCAAGAAGGGATCCGGGGAAGGATCTAAAGGTGAGGCACTTGCTTCACAGTTTGAGTTGGATTTCACACTCTTCGCATGCATGGTTTCATCCATGGTAGGAAGGGGTTGGTTTCTTGATAATGAAGCTTCTTTCCACATGTCCGGCGACAAAATTTTGTTCAGTACTTTGGAGGAGAAACATCTCCCGATACTCATAGCATTGGGTAATGATGAGAAGTATAATGTCTTAGGTGTAGGCACAATTATTTTTCAGACGGAGCATGGATCTCGAATTACCTTGACCGATGTCAAGTATGTACCAGGACTGAAGAGAAACTTGGTGTCGATCGCGATGCTGGAAGACAGAGGCTATGATGTAGTCTTTAGCAAGGGAAAGGTTTTCCTTAGACACATCATCACTAGAAAAGTGAAGTAGATTGGTTCACGGGTCAAGAACTTGTATGCTCTTGAGGTTCAATATGCATGTAAAGCCTTGAGCAGCAAGGCAACCGATGGAGACTTGGTGGTTGAGAGGGAGGGTATATTACATCTCAACATGCAGAGCCAAAAGAAGTCTCAAACAATTGTGGAGGAGCCACGATTGGTGCAGCAGCTTCAGGAGGTTGTGGAGCAGCCACAACAGGGGGAGCTGAGTGGGGATCGAGTAGAGACATCTACTCATGCAGAGACCTCCAGTAGGGGGAAACTTCAAGCTAGGTTGGCTGAGGGATCACATGCAGCCATACCTCCAGGTAGGAGGTGGGGTGATATAGAGTGATCGTCCCAAGGAGGAGGGGCACAATCCTTGTGGTACCCAACCTCTTAGATGATACCTTGATATAGGAGCCCCGATGTGGAGTAGCAGGAGCTGACTAATTGGGTAGAGATAGATGCGGATGGAGCAGCAAAGAGAGTGATAGTACAGGGAATCCCAGGACAGCGCATAACTAGCAGGCTGCAGCAATGCGAGAGGCACAAGTGTTTTGCACAGTGCTAGGTGGCACAGAGAGGTGTGAAATGGTGTGAGATGCATGGATATGTTGTAGTAGCACAGATGTTAGAGAGGGAGCACTTGTCAGCAACAGCTAGAGCTTCAGCATCAGAGTATGTTCCTAGACCAACAAAGGGGTCAGTTGGGAGTGTTTTTGTTCCAAGTGTTGTTGGAGCAAGTGGACCGGGTAGATGTGTTGCATGCAGAACATTCCAGAGTTACAGGATAGGGGTTTCATATTATCCATATCTTGTTGAGAGGGAGTGTTGAAAATGCAACAAGATAATGGAGCTTAGTGAAAAGAAGTCGCCTTCACTAAGTGTGCCCGCAGGCTATTTTTGGCACAAAGTCTATTTTTAGACATATGGATCATGGTCTATGAGTTGCAGGATGCTATTTGTAGATGATTGGTCAAGTTGGTAAAAATAGATGGAACTCTATTTTTAAACATATGGGCGGAGTCTATTTTTAGACTGTCAGGCTAAAAATAGAACAATCGAATATTATTAGCTCTTAATAATATTTGGACTATAAACATTATATTATTCTCTTGGAGCACTTTAGTTCAAGCTACAGATGTGGCACATGCAGCTTCCAGAAGGAAATACGTGGTTCTTATGGGTTACTTGAGCTATTGCATGGAGGACTTCAGTTAGGACTTCAGTGATTGAGTTTTGTGGAGTTGAATGAGGAGTTGATGGAGTTGTGTTCAGTTTCACTTAGTTGAACTAGTTGTAGTTAGTCTAACTGACAAATAGACTAATGTTGAGTGGTGTGAATTAGTTATTAATTAATTCACTAATTATTAACTCATAAATCAACTGAGGAATACATCAGTTAACTCAGTGCATGGACAGTTCAGTGGAGACAAGTGTTAGAGATGAGTGAAAGGGCAAGACAGTTGTCAGTTGTGACTATATTTGTGCATGAGATTTTGCACAATCAATGGATTCAGTATTTCCAATGATGATTGCTTGGTATATCCAAGGGAAGTACAAATTTGGATCATTCATTCATCATTATTCTCATGTAGGATTGCGTAGTGGAGGCAGGCAAGGAGCGGAGGAGATTTGAGCCAGTGATTGATTCAAATCTGAGCGAGCTAGTTTGTGTGTAACAAGTGGAGATAGTACTGAGTACTTGTGAGGATTATTGTACTATGTATTGTTACATGTTCTCAATCAATATAATATACAGATAGTTGGGGGTTTTTGGCTTTATTCTTTCCCTGTTACATACTGTGTTGATATGTGTGATTGATGCTTCAATGTGTGCATGCGATTGTTTCTTAATTCCGCAAAATTGATGATCAATGTAGAGGAGGTTATATATTATGCATGATTCCGCAAATAGTATATAATCAAGATAATCGCTTTGAATAAGTGTCATATTATTTAAAATTTCTACAATGGAAGGGCTCCCAAAGTTAATCAATAATTGTACAGGAAAATTAATATTCCTTTAGAACAACACATCGTAGGAAACTGGGTAAACATAAGAAGTGGACAAGGCGTGAGACGAAGCTGACCGTGCAGACTGGGGGGTATGAAATGGATAAAATCATTCTAGATTTGGGTTGTGATGCAAACGTACTACCTAAGAATACATGGTAGAGGATGGGGAGACCTACGCTACAATGGTCTCCTATACAGGTACACATGGCCAATCAACAGAAGATTATTCCTATGATGTGCCTGTATGGGGTAATAGTAGACATTGAAGGAGCAAGCACTCTAGCCGGTTTTGAAGTAATTGAAATAGTGGATGACAACAATCCTTACCCTATGCTACTAGGAATTGATTGGGCCTTCGACATGGATGTGGTGATTGATATGAAGAAGTGGATAATGACATTTGAGAGGAAGGCATTGTGATTTCTTGTACCACTATATCCTGCCGAAGGGGCGCGCTACACTAAACTAGCCCATGACTATGTGGAGGATGATGACTTGGATAAAATATACAAGATTACTGCCCGTGATGGAGACTAGATCAACCCCACTATAGATGGTAAGATCACTTGGAATAGAGATATTTCATGTACCTTAGATTTAGATGAATATCTCAAACACTGGTAGAATAGTTTGCATGAAGTATCTACGCTACGTTGCAATATGATGACAAAATCATTGCAGTGTGTATCAATGGAGGTAAGGAATTTCCCACATTATGATGGCTTAAATGATGTTAATTTATTTTTGGATGAGTTTGAAAGGGAGGTGCCTGAGGAACATTGATTCCAGGCACTAGATCTAGCACTGCACGCTACACCTTCGCATTGGTGGGGTACGCATAAGGATAGCTTCGCCAATTGGAAGGAATACATGAAAATGATGAAGCTAAGGTTTGGTTATGCTAATACCCAAATGAATGAAAGATACAATGGAAAGGATGACCTATGTGAGAACTTGGCGTGATGGACTAAAGACTTGGGAGGAAAGCCACAACCAGAACGGGTGGATATCTTCTGTCACATCTTAGATACTATTCCAATCAATTGGTAATTGGAAATGGAGCTACGTGATGGGATGGACGACTAGCATATCTTGAGGGAAAGTTTTTTGTTAACTTTAAGCTTCGAGGACGGGTTTGAGTGCATTGATGAAGCACTCCAGGAAATCAAGGCCTCTATCCTTTGAACACTTGAAGAGACACTAGAGTGGGTTCAACCGAACTAGAATACCCAGCCACACCATGCACTGGAATGCTACAACGTAATTGCGGAAGAAGAAGAAGAAGAGGATCCACAAAAAATCAGCATTCCAGAGATAGAGGGGCCATGCGAACTTGAACGCCCCAAAGCAGTGAACCCTAATATAAAAAAACCTTTGAAGGCTAGGAAAGTAAACATTAGGTCCGATGCGTAGCCTAAGTTTGCAAAGATAGGTTAATATTGGGATGAGGATACAGTTGATAAAGTGGAAAAACTGTTGCACGAATACCAGGACATGTTTCCTACCAAGTTCTAGGACTTGAAAGGAATAGTATGGGATCTAGGCGTTATGAATATCACTTTAAAACCTGATGTGAAGCCCATGAAACAAAGACCCTACCGATTGAATCCCTAGTATAAGGAGAAGGTGCGCAAAGAGATAGACAAAATTCTAGAAGAAGGAATAATTGAGCCAATAGAATAATCTAATTCGGTGAGCCCTATGGTTGTTCAAGAAAAGAACCAACAGGGTGAAATAAGGATATGCGTAGATTTGAGAAATATCAACGATGCATCTGTTTATGACCCATTTCCAATGCCATTTACCGATGAAGTTTTAGGGAATGTTGGAGGGAAACAAGGTTATCCGTTCACTAATGGGTTCTCATGATACCATCAAATTAAGATCATTCCAGAGGATCGCAACATGATGACCTTCGCGATGGAGTGGGGATGATTCCAATACACAGGGATGTCATTCAGTCTGAAAAATGTTCCCGCGTTCTTTTCAACGGTTGTAATTGCAGCATTCAAATAATTCATCCATAAATTCTTAGAAGTATATTTTGATGACTAGACTATGTTTGGATTGGTAAAGTGTCACGTTGCAAGTCTGTGCCTTATGTTGGATACTTATCGCAGATACCAGATTGCCATGAAATTAAAGAAGTGAATATTTTGTGTGCCTTATGCGATATTTCTTAGCCATGTGGTCTGTAAAAAGGGATTAACGGTAGATCCAGTGAAGATTGCAATGATTGTCAATTTAGAGGCTCCGAAGAATGTAAAGCAGTTTCATGCAACGCTAGGCCACACTGGCTATTATAGGAATTTTATCAAAGCTTACGCACAGATAACTGCGTCAATGGAGAAGCTACTGAAGAAAGATGCAACCTTCTACTGGGATGAAGAGTGTTAGTGCAATCTTGCTGTATTAAAGGAAAAGATCATGACTGTGCCCATTTTAGTATTCCCAGACAGGAAGCAATAATTTCATGTTCATGTGGACGTCTCTTGTATTGCATTGGGTGTGGTATTGACCAAGCCAAGCAAAGGCGAGATAGATCACCCTATAGACTTCGCGAGAAGGAAATTGTCAAAGGACGAGAAGAACTATTTGACTACAGAGCACGAAGGATTGGCGATGGTCTACCCGCTACAGAAGTTTCAACATTATCTGTTATGCGTAGATTTCAAAATGTATATAGATCACTCTGCTCTCAAGTACTTGGTCAACAATTCTGTGTTGGGGGGGAAGATTTGTAGGTGGTTATTGTTGTTTCATGAATATGATTTTGAGGTAATTGTGAAGCCTGGACAACTAAATGTGAGACCAGATCATCTATCCAAGGTCAATACAGGCAAAGAACTTACCAGTCTAGAAGAACAGTTGCCAGATGTGCATGTCTTTGTGCTGCGTGTCATAGATGATCATTTTGCTCATATAATCCCATTTTTGACTACTGGAACAACCCTAGAAGGATACTCTACATAGCAGAAAAAGGAGTTGGAGGTCCTCAAAACTGACTTTTCTGTGATCACGGGACACTTGTATAAGATGGGCAGTGATGAAATACTATACCGATATTTTTCAGAGTTTTAACGAACTAGCATCCTCGTCAAAGCACATGTCGGCGTAGTGGGGGACACTATGTAGGCAGAGCAATCGCGTAGAAGGTTCTATGCATGATTATGGTTGCTAATAGAGCATAAGGATTCTAAGGCATATTGTATGGTATCTGATGCTTGTCAGAGGATGGGGAAGCCATCATGGAGGGAAGAGCTACCCTTAAATCCTCAGATTTCATTACGGATCATTCACAAATGGGTGATCAGCTTTGTAGGCCCGATACGACCACTAGGGAAAAAGACGGGCGTGCGATATATTTTACTACGAATAAGTATTTGATAAGATGGGCGAAAGCACAACCGGTGAAAGGCTATAGCACTACTACAGCTACAAAGTTTCTATTTGAATATGTCTTGACTCAATTTGGGTGTCCTAATATACGGATGAGCAATAGGGGTACGCATTTTCTAAATGAAACAATTGTTGCAATGCTCGAAGAATTCCAATTCTATCATCAAAAGAGTACATCTTATCATCCTCAGGAAAATGGCATAATTAAAGAATTCAATAAAATACTGGAGAATGTGTTAACTAAGGTTTGCAATGTGCAAAGGAATGATAGGGATGTGTGCATACCAGCAATCCTATGGGCTTATAGGATGATGTGTAAGAAGTTGACAGGACAAACCCCATTCAGGTTAGTCTATGGGATAGAGGTTGTGATGCCCATGGAGTATATTGTATTGAGTCTATAGATTGCAGCATTAACTAATATGGCAGACCAACAGACAATGGAAGAGCTCCTCACGTAGTTGTTGGAGTTAGAATAAGACCGATTCTTAACAGGATTTCACCAACAGGTGCAAAAGCAGTGCAAGAAGGCCTAGCATGATCGACATATTAAGTTACGAACCTTCAAGATGAATGACTTAGTGCTTATTGATGACAACAAATTCAAAAATTTCTCTTGGAAGTTTCAAATGCATTGAATAGGGCCCTATGTAGTGAAGGAAATTACTAATGGTGGCGCAGTTCAGCTCACGAAGTTGAATGGGGAATTATTTCTAGGACTTGTCAATGGAAGTCGTTTGAATTTGTATCAAGGGGATTCTGCACCTACACAATGACTACATGATAGAAGGACAATCTTAGTACTCCAGGCAGCTACGAGGAAGTACGAGACTATAAACGAAACTGCCCAAAGAATGGGAAACCGAAGAATGGGCTATGCAAGGGAGCCAAGAAGTGCGCTAAAAGGAGCTTCCACAGGAAGGTTGCATCATGGAGGATGGTGTTGTGCAGATGGATCCAAAAATAACTATTGCATGCACTATAGCTGATTGGATGGAAAAAACCCCGTTATGAGGAGCGAGCAGGCTACATTTATGGCACAAACCTTTGGCAATCAGCTGCCAAAGCTGCATTTATCCTCATAATTTGGACAGAACAATCAGATTTGAATTTGAAATCGCCTATAAATCTGGCATGCTAGCTTGTAGTAGAACGCTTTTCCCTTGAGCAATCACTTGTGAGAACTCCTGTCTTCATTTTATGAATCAGGAAGATTGGGAAGATCTATTTAAACATCGAGGGCTAGCTAAATTCTCTGAAACCTTCCACAAGGCCTTCTTTGATAGAATGATGGCCACTAATCCTGCAGAAGCCATGAGTTTTGAAGCCACGGCCCCTGAAATCGTGTTGGCAATGGAAGCCACAACGTCTATCCCTACAGTGTCGAGGTTTCCTAGTCCTAAGCCATCGATCGTTAAGGAGAAGTAGAAGAAGCCACAGTTTGTTCAGGTGAGGCAGTCATTAAGGAAGAACCCTATGGAGGTTCAATAGAAAGGGATGATGGAAAAATAAAAACATCCACATGAACCCCTAGATATTTATGAATAGGAGATTCGCAAAGTGGTTGAAGATTTGGATGTTGAGGAGGGAGATCCTATCACTAGGCTCCCAAGTATATCCCTCCGTAAAAGGGAAAAGTGAAGGTAGCCAAGGATCGTGATTTCGGTAAGTTTATGGTATCTACGCCGTTGTTTACTGAAAAGGTGGTATTTGAAGGTGTGCTCTTAGGGTGAATTCCTGCAATTAAAATGCAATATTGGGATCTGGTTGATCACAAAAAAATTTTGTAATTGGCGACAAACAAATATTTGGCGAAGATGTACTATGAGGAGTGTTATAGACATTTTTGGGCACTTCAACCCCAATCACAAATTTCCATAAACTAAGGACTCTTAAGTCCCTAAAAGGGTTGCTTCACTGCCTAAAGGAACAAGGTCAACTGATTACATCATCTCCCAGAAGTTCTCCACTAAAAACTGCTCATAAATGGTCAAAACTGGACCATACTGAAAGCTCCATGCAGAGGGTGCGATGCATATCACCTTCCCAATGTATAGGGTGCGATGCATACTATTTCGCTCCTCTGTAGGGTGTGATGGTTGGGAATGGACAACTGGCAGGGACCAAAATGCGAGGTGGAAGATCATGGAATCTTCGAGAAGCTTCCCCTTTGACACTTGCCACTCCATTTTCAACCAGGGATGAGTAAGAGATCTTCATTCTCCAAGTGGAAGCAGGAACTATCAAAGAGAAGACACTAATCAAGATCCCTAAAGATGACTCACCTCTATGTAATCATCTATGTAAGGATCCCTCTTCACAGAGATCCAAAGGCTAGAATTTTGTAACTTATAGAGAAGTGTTGTTGGTATTCTGGTGTACATTCAAAGTGTTGGGTGATTTTTCTTTGCTTGAGGTGAAAGAAGGTCTTCTTAGTTGGAGGATGATGCTGGGTCAGAGCTTCTCATGGTTGCAATCCTCTTGCTACTTTTTATCTGAATAAAGTTATTCTTGTTTCCTTCCATATTCTGGTGTACTTGTTTATATGTGCTTGTATATGGTTAATGTACATCTGACCCTGCATTATTTGTGAATTTAGATCCTTGTTTCTTGCATAGTAGTATGTTGCTGTGATTCTACATGTCCTTTTGAAGCTGCGCAGACAAAGAGCGAGCAGCAAAACTCTATCAAGAAGGAGAGGGAATTGAGCGCAAGACTCAGTTTAGCCCTCTTGGTTCTCCTCTCATCTATTTTCATAAAAGGAATCAATAGTAGACTTTGATTGTTTGTTTCTAAGATAGCCAACCATCTTAGTGGGAATAGTAGCATCCGTGTGGACACTATTCCCGTATAACAAAATGGTGACTCCGCTATGGAGCGACTAGATTACTTGTTAGCCTATCTATCCTTGTTTCTTTTATAAACATACAGACGGAACCTAAAGTCAAGCCAGCTAGCCTTTGAACTGCATTTGTCATACAAATGAAAAGTAGATCAATGCTACTTCAGTCAATCTCCGGGTTTTTGTTTATAAATTAAAAAATAGATCTGCAAGCAATCTAATTGCCCTAAGTAGTGGCTTTAGTAACCTCTTAAATCACCCTTGTGTTTTTACATACATTGATCTGTACTTATTCAGCTTAAACACCTGAACTAAATTGCAAACTGTGAGTGAAGTCTCATTCAAAGTCTCACACTATAACCATCGCACCCTACCTTCAAGGCAACCTATATGTATCGCACTTCCCGAATGGAGTAACTGCGCTGCATACTGAGTTCACTGTGTAATAGGTGCGATGGTCAAGGAGGACTGATTTTACCCTCTGACTGTGGATTTTTCTCACTATTTTCAGTCTTATTAAAGAGTTTTTGTTGCGTGTAATCAGTGTGCTTCTGTGAATACCCCCTTCTCTTGCATTATTCTGCCTTCTTATTGCAAAGAAATATAAACGTTTTTTATGTAATGTTTTAGTTCTCTTTTGCAAAAAGTAACATAGTCAAACTGTCGTCTATAGATCTGAAAATGTCGTAGCTGTCATTTTAAGTTTTAGAAAACAATCACATTGTTTTAGATAGTTGATTATACAGTTATCATTACATAAGATTTGATTTACTAGTTTTAAAGTGTCGAAAAGAAATTTCCATTTCAAAATCGCAAAGTGTCTCTCTTGTTTTCACTTCGTTTTGAAAAAGAATTTTGTTGAGTACAGTCGCTTTAAAAGTATTTTCAATTTTGCACATAGTTTTCTTAGTGTCATTTACACATAAGGGAACTGAAAACCAATACATGCATGTGTGCATTTGCATCTTGAATGCTTGGCTTGATTTAGGACTATGCATATTAGCGTGTGCTCTGTGCTCTGTGAAGAAAAGATGCTTGACTTTCTTCCCCTTAGTAGCTAGGATTTTCATTACTGAAAGAAGATAAAAATTTATTTATCATCTTAGACTGCATTTAGGAATTATACATACATCACGTGGTGAACCTGAAAGGAAAACTGCTAAGCAAGATCAACTTAAAAGTAAATCTCAATGAATCTAACAATGCTTTGGAACTTAACGCAACATCTAGAGGTCTAGGCTAGAGACGTATTCCAACATCGTAAAGCCTGGTAACTGTTGCTTTCAGTGCTGGTTGGGTGATTCCTCCACTCTGAGACAATAAGTTCCAGTACGAACTTGTGCTCCCACGTACCGTCGCGTATATATTGGGAGACCACTATAGGTTGCATCCTTTATCCTTAGGAAGCTGTTTCTGCCTCCCTATTGATCGTAATGCACCGAACACAGCATTCGGGAAGACTGACTGTCTTACCGTAAAAAGTATTCTGCAGTTTTACAATTGGTTTGGTAATCCTCTCTGCCTAGATCTCCAGAGAAGTCCATTTTGCTCCTTTTTAGACTCCTTAACGGAAAAGGTCCTCTGAGTGCTTGTCACTTCAAGCTCAATAAAAATTGCAGGTGACTAGAGTCATCTTTTGTTTTTTCTCGACTCTTTAAAATTGAAAAAACAAGTTGTGTCAAAGTGTCTAAAATTCATTTAATCCAAAAAACATTTTCCCCTTTTATTTTGAGTTGATCAAGTAATCCGCAATCGTGGAAGAAAGTAAATCAAAACCCCGTCATTCGCTGAGACTTATGAGTCAACCATCGTTGACTCCGGAAGCAAAGCCATTCCGGACGAAGCGAACTCGTTTAACCTGATCAAAGTCCCCTAGGTTGGTTGGAGCAAGCACTCCAACATCCTCAGAGACTTCGGTTACTACGAACATTTCTGGAATCCCTGCCTCTACAGAAGAAATTCCGCAACAGCAACAGGACATTACAACTAATCCTAGTGCGATGGTTAACACTTCTATTCCTGAACTGGTTCCGTCTACAGCTGATTCAGAAGGTGTTACTCCCCAACCATCTGCTACTGCAGCACTTACATCTTCTTCGGCACCAGAAATATTTTATGGACCTGACAGTCTACCTCTTCCTCCTGGATTGATTGCCTTAGAAGAGATTGTGGAAAATCCTCCATCTAGCACTCCAACGCAACTTGGAGCTAAGATCGCTCTATATCCTTCTTCATCAGAGAATATTCACCCACCATTGGAAGTTCCTGAAGAATCGCTGAGGAATCTTTTGGATAGACTTAACATGTCTGAACAACCATCAACATCAAGGACTATGTCACTCGACACAGCAATAGCGGAAGCCCCTTCTGCTATTCTGACAATGTTTGCCGACGTGCCATCTGTCCCAACTAGTTTTCAATCACTGGATGGAGTCCATCCTAGGACTATTTCGATAGTATGGACTGTTCCCGTTTGTTCGTCCGGAATTATATCTGGAATCTCTTACGTTGAGTCTCGACAAATTGATCCATCACAAGGTCAATTTGGGCAAACTGGTCCCCAAAGGAAAATTATTCCTTTGAGCACTAGATTACCGTCGTATGGAGGGCCATATACCCTTTCATTGTCTTCCCCAGAAGGACAACCATGCATGAGTTCACAACAAAATTTGGGTTATGCCGGAATCACAACTAGCGGTTGGGTACCAGTCCTGTCTCAACAACCAAGAGTTGTATGCTCAATACAACAAAGTTCACCTATGACAAACATTGCCACTACGCCGGCTATTATGGTTGTATCGCAAGTACAAGCGTCATCAATTGTATGCCAACCTCAAGTTTCGTAGGTGGCGATACAACAATCTCTTGTACCTCTGACACAACCACAATCACCCACTAGTGGAATGGCACAGGTTCAAATGGGGAACCCCAACCCCAATCTTGGTCAAACAGTTAGTGCTAGACAATAGTCCATAGCTTCACAACCATGGCTAGTGCAATACCAACAACCACAATTCCAGCAAGCTTACCAAGGATGTGAGCAACAAGTCTTTGCGAGTAATGGGTAGCAGTATCAACCATATCATAATGGTTATGCCCATCAACCTTACCAAAGTTACCAACATCAAATACATTATGCTGGTATGCAAAGACCGACTACTCAAACAATTCCGTCTTATCTTGGGTATGCTCAACCAAGCCTAAATCAACAGTTTCCCTTCGTGGCAACTCTAGAGTTACCGGATCTAAGTCGACTAACGAACGATCCAATTGCATATTCCCCTTGGTGGCCGGCGATTCTGCATAAACTTTCGTCGGATATTCCTAAATTCAATGGAAATCCAGGCGAAGACCCATCAAATCATGTGATGACCTTTCATCTATGGTGTTTGTCAAACACTCTCAATGATGATTCGATTCAGCTTCGCCTCTTTCAGCGCACGTTAACTGGTCTGTCAACAAAGTGGTATATCGAACAGCCTAGAGCTTCCTTTGATAACTTCAGTACCCAAGCCACAACCTTTTTAACCCATTTTCAATTACCTATCAGGTACGAAACAGGAACTGAGTTGCTTACCAATTTCAAACAAACAACAGCCACTCACATATCCGATCATATTCATGAGTGGCGGCGTCGTCACAGAATGGTAAAAGCATATGTTCCTAATCAACTATTGGTTGAATGGTTTATTAAGTCACTGTTACCCGCTATTACAGAAGATGTGGCAAAGGGGGGAGTTGTCACTGAAGAGCAAGTCATTGCTCGTGCACAATATCTAGACTTGATCTACACTCAGTCTGGCATGCTCTACGATAAAATCCCTGACGCTCCTAGACCAGAATTCTCCGTCCCTCCACCTCCTAAATCAAACAAATACTCTCATGCCAACAATGGTGTGATAGGCACGACAAGCACTAAAACTGCAAAGGCCACATCCAAAAAGGCCTGCACTGTTTCGAGTCAAGATACAAATGAAGAACTTCTAGCCTCAGAAGTAAATTTTGTGTCAACAGACAAAGGCAAAGAAACCAAGCAACCAGGAGGCAAGAAGAAAAAACAAGGGAAGAAGAAAAACCAAGGAGACTCATCTCCTAGGAAATCTTCTGCAAACCCTTCTAGGAATGCGAAACCCAAATATCCATGCAGTATATGTGACGAGTACCATTGGACCAAGGAGTGTCCATATAAAGAAGAACTTAGAAAATTATTCAAAAGTTCAAAAACCTCGGTTGTACTGACGGATCCATTTCCAAACCCAAGAACGAACCTGGTTGCTAGAGAAAACGCTTCCCTGTCCCAAGTGCTAATGTTGTCAGTCTCAAAGCAACTGAATGACACTCTAATAACGACAAGGAGTAAAGATTACAAGAATCCACAGATGTTGAACAACAAGGACAAAGATCAACCTAGTAGTTCAACAATGACTTCAACAGAAGTCGTGCCACCCATCATTCCTGAATTAACAATAAAACCACCAAAGGGAGTAGTACACAAATCGACGATTAATCCTCGTGCCCAAGCAGCACAACACTATAATATAGTGGAGGATTTAGCTCAATCGCCATCTGCGATGTCGACTCTTGAAGTACTGCAAAATTTCCCCTCCCAAAAGCGGTCTTTATTATCAGCAATAAATGGGATTGACCCAATGGATTCCAATATTGTATCTTTTAATCATAAAGGATATGACCCTCAGTTACCAGCTCAACTAGCTTTCCTCATTCAAGTGAAATCCCTCAACAAAACTATTCATAGAACAATTATTGACGAGGGAGCATCCACATGTATCATGTAGATGAGTTGCTGGAAAACTCTGGGGTCTCCATCTTTGTCGCGATCGTCAACAACATTAAAAGCATTTGATGGATGAATGTACACCCCGTATGGAATATTAAGTAACTTGCAAGTTGAACTAGGGGCAAAACAGTAGAGATTGATGTTGAAGTCATTGACGGAAACCTTGATTACAACATCCTACTAGGAAGGCCCTGGATATATGCCATGGCCGCTGTTGTGTCGACCTATTTCAGGAAGATTACATTTCCCTTCCAAGGAGGAATCACAATCATCAACCAACAAACCTTCCTCCCTAATAGTTCACAAGTTACGGGAAGCATTCCAATGATCCACGGAAGCTCTCAATCTCTTCAAAATGTCGAAGTAGGCCTCCTAAAAGAAGTTGCCTTGATGGGTACTTTTGCCCTACCGCCTCCAAACAATATGGCGAAAGTGGCCACAGTGGAAGCCTGCAATATGATATATTCCATAAGATTCAGAAGATTCTTGAACATTTTGTCAGCATGGATCGTCGCCCTAATAGAAATATTGTAGCAATCAATTTTCTTGGCCAGGGGGGCAAACCAACACTCAACGAGTGTTTGGATAGATAGGTCTAAGGAATATGGCACCTCTTCAGATCCTTGGTCGCATGTAGATTCTACAGACAAAGGAATCATTCAGCTAATAATGATAGAAGAGGCACCAAGGGAAGATCACCACCATCATTCCCGTCTTCCGAATTACAAAGAAGATTATTCTAGTGACCCTAATCATCCTTCAAATATTGTAAATATGGTGGATTATGAGGATAGTTCTTTACTGTGTCAACCTCATTAAAAAATGAAATGACTCCCTTTCCAAATCGAGTCTTTGATTACGATCTTTCAAAAATCTCGAAGGTAAACCTTCATTCCAACCACTGAGTTGAATGAAATGAAGCTTGGGGGCATGCACCTCGATTTGCGTTATTATGCTGGGGGCATGCAAACTCTCCACGAGCAGTTTTAGCACATAGTTCAAGCTCATTAAAAAATAAACTCTCCACGAGCAGTTTTAGCACATAGTTCATGCTCGTTAAAAAATAAACATAAGTCATGAGCAAGTGTTTCTCCCCACGTTTAAGCTCATTAAAAAATGAACAAGTAAATAACCATTGTGAATGCCTTATCACCAGATTTTGAGCCTTGGTCGCGTTCTTGCCATCACCTCCACTCCGTTTTTAGCCGATCATTCACCCCCATATGATTGTTTACCCCCTCAAGGAAAATCTGCAAAGAGTGATTCTGCTAGCCATCCTTGTAACACTGCTGTGATTGAAAATTCCAAACCTTACCTGGAATCAGCTGCTACCCAAAACCATCACTCGTTCCTTGAAAATGAGTCTTCTTTAAGCTCTTTTCACTTGACTCGTAAAATATGAAAATATTGCCAAGCGATTGGCCTCTCCGGCTCGTTAAAAGGCATTGGAAGTGCTATCCCTCCTCTAGATTTTAATCTTTTTGGACCTGAGGGATTATTACACAAATATATCAAGCGCTTGTCTTGTTCGGCTCGTTAAAACTATCGAAAATTCATCCCTTTTGTATTATTTTACGCTTTTTCAGACTTAAGGGATTATACAACGAAAACGAATCTTCAGAGTCTTCTTTCTATTACTTTCAGACTCTCTAAAATTGAAAGAGACCGAGTTATCTTTGTCTTTAAACTTGTTAAACTAAATAGCGACAAACGCGTCCAACAGGACGAGAACGAGTTTCACTGTCACTAGGCTCGCTAAAATATAGCGATAGGTTCACCTGAAGGGTGGATTATAGAACAAGCATATGTTATCCTCTTCAAGCTTGAAAAAAGTAAAGAGGTACTGGTCAGCAATGACTGGGGAAAATTGGGAAGAAAACAAGAAGAAACTTTATTGGTAGAAAGTCGCTCTTGAACATGACACTTTCCTTTCGCATCCATGCCAGGTTGGGTTGTTCCGTTCACTGGTCCTCACCATTGGTCTGTCACACCATCCATCTCTGGGGTTAACGCTACCAATCCATCGCCAGTGTCACCGATATGTTCAAGAGAAGTCATTCAAACAATTCACCTGAGTCTCAACCACTACAATTCATTCATGCTTCATTCCTTCATGACCGCAACCCTGAACCCCCATATCGTCAGTTTTTTCACCTCCAAATTCATTTGCTTCGTTCCATGTCATTGATGTGGGATTCATTAAGGCCCTCCTGCGACGGGTCGCTTCTTGTCGACATCAACTCATTATCCAAGAAGTTGACTTAGGAATAACCCTTTCAGTACCTTGAAGCTTGCATGCCTCAATGCCAAGTTTCTCAGTTTTGGCGACAAGTTTACATCAATGGCCTTCGACCAAGAGATTTTACGTGGTGTTCGATGCCAAGTCCTTTTCCACACCACATGAATTGTACTGTAGTACCTTGAGGGTCATTGTCATTATTGGTGATTCCTCTCGCGCTTGTTAACAACTTACATCATTGGTTGGTAATCAGGCGATGTCTTTCCATGTTCGACTCCAAATCATTTTTCACATGGATCGACTTGTACTCTGAGTGAAGATTGGCCGAGTTTGAAGACCCCAGATCTAGTTTCATCCATCCGGGTTGCGATATATTCAGGAATATAAAAACATCCAGTGTACATCATTGCGGAATAGATGATCATCCAAATCAAAGGATGATGTGTATGTATCATCAGTCTGTCACACAGACGATCGTCTATCCTATGTACATGAAAATGAGTTTATAAAGCTGAGCATGGGAATGCCTGTCTCAACTAGATCATGAAAAAATGTTGTCATATAATGTATTGTATTGTATCTTTCTACAGGTCACCTCCCACCTCAGAAAAACTTCAGATCCTCATAGTAAAGCATTTCACCCGACATCAAAAACGATTAACGACCTCATGCTTTAGGGGGCAACTATTATAGAAATTTTTGGGCACTTCAACCCCAATCACAAATGTCCATAAACTGAGGGCTCTTAAGTCCCTAAAAGGGTTGCTTCACTACCTAAAGGAACAAGGTCAACTGATTACAATATCTCCCAGAAGTTCTCCACTGAAAACTACTCATAAATCGTCAAAACTGGACCATACTGAAAGTTCAATGCAGAGGGTGCGATGCATATCACCTTCGTAATGTACAAGGTGTGATGCATACTGATTTGCTCCTCTGTAGGGTGCGATGGTCAGGAATGGACAAATGGCAGGGACAAAAATGCGAGGTGGAAGATCATGGAATCTTTCAGAAGCTTCCCCTTTGACACTTGCCACTCCATTTTCGACCAGGGATGAGTAAGAGATCATCATTCTCCAAGTGGAAGCAGGAACTATCAGAGAGAAGGCACTAATCAAGATCCCAAAAGATGACTCACCTCTCTGTAATCATCTATATATGGATCCCTCATCACAGAGATCCAGAGGCTAGAATTTTGTATCTTATAGAGAAGTGTTGTTGGTATTTTTGTGTACATTCACAGTGTTGGGTGATCTAGCTTTGCTTGAGGTGAAGAAGGGCTTCTTAGCTGGAGGATGATGTTGGGTCAGAGCACATGGTTGTAATCTTCTTGCTATTTTTCATCTGAATAAAGCTATTCTTGTTTCCTTCCATATTCTTGTGTACTTGTTTATATATGCTTGTATATGGTTAATGCACATCTGATCCTGCATTATTTATGAACTTAGATCCTTGTTTCTTGCATAGTAGTATGTTGCTGTGATTCTACAGGTCCTTTTGAAGATAAACAGACAAAGAGCAAGTGGCAAAACTGTATCAAGAAAGAGAGGAAATCGAGCACAAGACTCAGGTTGGCCCTCTTGGTTCTCCTCTCATCTATTTTCATAAAAGGAATCAATAGTAGACTTTGATTATTTGTTTCTAAGATAGCCACCCATCTTAGTGGGAAAAGCAGCACCGTGTGGACACTATTCCCGTATAACACCTTTGATGATGGTGTGAAGCTGGGTGCTTTTGTGATATCTGTCACCAAGGTGAACAATGAAAAAGGGAGTATTAGGAAGGGAATAATATGATGGGAGTAGGGGTTATGGGGAGAAGTTTGTTTAGGGATATGTAGGGGGTTTAGGTATTTGATAGGGTAGGGTTATGGGGTTATGACAAGGTAGGGTTTTTGGGTGTTATGTTGACCAATAAGACGAGGGGAAAGGGAATAGGGTTTGGTAGTGTTTTAGGGTAGGGATAATAGGAAAAATGAGAAAGGGAGGATAGGGAAAAATGGTAGGTGAGGGAAAAATGGTGGGTGAAAATGGAACCTTGGCCTCAATACCACAACTATGCAACCCTAGCAACAATGGCCTTTGGTGTTTTCTTGTGGTTGATTTTATGAGTTTTGTTGCATTCAAACATAGCCATAAACCACCATATCATTTATAAACTTTGATTAACAAGTCATGTCATAGAGCCTACCTATCAATTTGAGGGGCTTCACAAGAAATTTGAGGAAATTTGGCACGGTTTTGGCCCTTTGTGGGTGTGCGCCGCACGCCAAACCCAATGCGCCGCGCCCTGGGTGTGTGCCACGCCCGTTGAAAAAATACACTGAGGGATTCCTCTGTGTGCGCCGCGCCCCTATGTATATGCGCCGCGTTCCTCGAAACTGCCTCCAACTTGCTCCAAACATGCACTTTGCCTCTCAAACACTTTGGAATGTTTCCCTATGAATTTGATTTGCACAATGCATTTGATTTTGGTGGAAGCTTGTATATAAAGACTCGGAAGTCATGGGTTAAATTTTTGCTTCTTGAAAAACCATTTTTCTAATGTTATGTTTTGACACTTTTTCATTCACTTAAAGCAACACTGATTTTCACTTTCTCTTTGATATTTTAGCTCAAATGATGAAAATTTCAGCACTCTTTGCAGGGATTGCACGATAGGACATTTGGCCACAGAAACCATGAATGCATCTAAAGAAATCAACTGATGAATTTTTTTAAAATTTTATCACTAATGACACTATTTGACAAAAAAGGAAACTGAAGCCAAGCATAGTTTGTTCGTTTCAAGCTTGTTTAAACATGAGACCGAATCCAAGCATAGTTCCCCATGGTTCAAGCTTGTCTAAAAATGAACCCAATTTCAATTTTTAACTCTTGTGATTTCCATTCTGTTAGACTTTTGAGCCTTGGTTGTTTTCATCCCATTTCCAGCATCTCTTTGGCTGATCATACGCTTTCACTTTGTTTTTTAACCCTTTTTGAGGAATAGTTGCAATGAGTGGTCTTATTAGCTAGCCTCTTCACATAAATAAACATGTTTTGAGAAGCTCAACATCGCTGAAACTAGCTGTTATCCAAAACACCACTTGTTCCTCAAATCCAAGTCCTATTTAAGATCTTTTTAGACTCTCTAAATATGAAAATATTGTTGAGTTATTGTCTTTTGTAGCTCGTTAAAATATTGGAAACGACATCTCTCTTGTATTACTTTATCCTTTTTCAGACCTGAGGAATTATTTTACGAAAAAGAACTTTGTATTTTTCTTTTAGTCCTTTTTCAACTCTCTAAACATGAAAAGGACTGAGTTATACTTGTCATTAAACTTGTTAAAAACATTAAATAGAGACAAACTTGTCCATCTAGACAAAACTGAGTTTGACAGTCACTAGACTTGTTAAAACATCAAATAGCAATGGGTTTGCCCAAAGGGTGAATTATAGAACAAGCATATGTTATCCTCCTCAAGCTTGATAAAAAATAAAGAGATATTGGTTAGCAATGACTAGGGAAAAAGGAGAAAAATCTTGAAAATTTACGGCAACAAGTCGCTCTTGAACATGACACTTTCACTTCATCTCTGTGATTAAACTGGGTTGGGACATTCCGTTTGATGGCTATCATACCGTTGGTCTATCACACCATCCATCACCTTTGTTTTTGGTAAACGCTACCAATTCATCTCAATGTCACTGATATGTTCAAGAGAAGTCATCCAGTTAAAATTTCATCCGTTGCAATACTACAAACCTTCATTTCCATGACCACCATTCCTAAACCTTGTGTCATCAGTTCGTTTTTATCTCCAAAAATCATTTGCTTCATTTCATGTTGTAGGTGTGGGATACATCAAAGTCCTCCTACGATGTGTCACTTCTTGTCAACATCAACTCATTATCCAAGAAGTTGACTTCGAAACAACCTTTTAGTACTTTGAAGCTTGCATACATCAATGGCAAGTTTCTCTCTTCCGGTGATAGTTGACAGCAATGGCCTTTGACCGAAATATTTTGCGCGATGTTCGGCATCAAATCATCTAACCACCACGTGAAATGTACTACTGTACCTTGAGGTTCATCTTCATTATCGGTGATCCCTCTTGCATCTATTCACAACCTACATCATTGGATGGTAATCAGATGATGTCTCTCCATGTTGGACCTTAGAACATCTTTTTCACATGGTTTGATTTGTACATTGACTGAAGATTGAATGAGTTTGAATACCCTAGATCTAGTTTCATCCATCCAGGCTGCGATATATTCAGGAGTACCAAATCAAATGTACAAAGGCTTTACATAGATGGTCATCCTAATCATGGATTACGACTCTATATCTGTAGAATCACAAGTCTATATCTGTAGACGACTCTCTAATGTATGTACATGTAATGAAAGTTTAAAATGCTGAGCATGGGAATGCCTCCCTCAGCTAGTTCATGAAAAAAATCATATTAAACACATATTTCATTAAATTTGGAAGTATTCTATTACAAGGCCTCCAACAACATTCATTTTTTTTGTAAATTTCCATATTAACTTGATTCAACATTAAATAATTTGCAAAACCAATTAGAGATCATGTATAGGTCAAACATGGGGTTGTTATGTATAATAGTATCAATAC
>APFE031604204.1:101295-142247 GCA_000404065.3 Pinus taeda | reverse complement strand
AACTTATAGAGAAGTGTTGTTGGTATTCTGGTGTACATTCACAGTGTTGGGTGATTTTGCTTTGCTTGAGGTGAAAGAAGGGCTTCTTAGCTGAAGGATGATGCTGGGTCAGAGCTGCTCATGGTTGTAATCCTCTTGCTACTTTTTATCTGAATAAATCTATCCTTGTTTCCTTCCATATTCTGGTGTACTTATTTATATATGCTTGTATATGGTTAATGTACATCTGATCCTGCATTATTTGTGAATTTAGATCCTTGTTTCTTGCATAGTAGTATGTTGTTGTGATTCTACAGGTCCTTTTGAAGCTAAGCAGACAAAGAGCGAGCAGCAAAACTCTATCAAGAAGGAGAGGGAATCGAGCGCAAGACTCAGGTTGGCCCTCTTGGTTCTCCTCTCATCTATTTTCATAAAAGGAATCAATAGTAGACTTTTATTATTTGTTTCTAAGATAGCCACCCATCTTAGTGGGAATAGCAGCATCTGTGTGGACACTATTCCCATATAACAAGGAGACCGGATTCATGCGACTAGAGACTATGAAGTGGGTTGCGGAGGTGGAAAAGGTTGTTCTGATAAATATGTTATGGATATCACATTTTAGTCGAACCACCATCAACACGGTGTGTGTATTCTAATTGCTTACATTGGTTCATGATGGATGTCTCTAGATGGTAAAGCCCATCCCCATCATAGATATGTTGATCCAGCACATCACAAGATTTCCCTACCAAGGGGTGGATCTAGCCGAGGAGTTTGGAGGAAAGAGTAAAGAAAAGAAACTCACAGATAGAATGAAAAGTGAGTTTGGTTTAGTAAAGAAGTTACCTGGATATTCCATCCACTCAATCACAGACAAGGTGGTGCAGTTTTCCGCTCAGATTTTGTCTTGCAAGGTCATGAAAATGTGTTGCGTAGAGGAGGTGTTGGCGCCAGTCATTTCATTGGCTGCACAATGCATGAATGGGAAGTAATACAACTGGGCACATTATCTGTGTAAGGATTTTTTGTTGAATTGTCGTGAAGCATAGGACAATGGCAAGCCATTTTTCTATGCCTAACTGTTGTTGTTAATTTCCCTTGTTGTGTGGATATTGCTAGAAGACATTCAGTTCCCTCCATAGGATGTCGATTTACCAGAGGCCATGAAGTTTGCTTCACTATGGGAAACAAAGGACCCAAAGAGGGTCATGGAAACAAATATATTCAGGGTGTTGGTCAAGATGGACCTTCACACGATGATCATCCAGAGGATGACATTGTCCCCTACCTTGTTTGAGCATTTCAAGGCATAAATGGAGTTCAAGACAAATTTTCACAACATATCCATCTGTGCCTGACGAGATCCTAAGAAGGTTTGGTGCAAGTTTCCATACCTAGTCATTGAAGCAGATGTACAGGAAGTCTTGAGGGAGTGGCCAAGGGAGTGGTTGCACCCTACAGATCTTGGCACTGGAACAAGAAAGGGTGGAGAGAGCTCCTACATGTAGACAACAGTAGCACAAAGAAATAAAGAGGTTGAGGAGGCAACAGCATGAGAAAAAGCAACACAAAAAAGAAGGAAGTTGTTGCCAAGATAGTTGCTCAAAAGGAGCGTGCCCCGAAGGATACCAAGGTGGAAGTTGAAGAGTCTACTTATCAACATATTACGGACAAGGAAGGGTATGAGGAGGAAGGAGGTAGTGGAAAGGAGCATAGAACTCCCTTTAAATTGTAGAAGCAGACCAAGGAGACGACTTCTAGGCCCAGGAAGAAGAAGAAATCAGAAAAGCATGCACATGTAGATCCAATGGTCCTCACTCTGGTGTAGGTAAACTCTCAGTGCAAACACAAACAATTCCTCTAACCCGAGAGAGCAGGTCTAGCCACAAACAAACAATCTATGGAAAATATACTTAAGCTAGAAATAATTGGGAGGGCCTACCTCTTATAACACTATTCCTCTTAGTGATGATCATGCTTCCTCACTCCAACTATCTTTTGTTTCCTTCCTTCGAATACTTGAAACAAGAAAACAACAACAACAACCACAATAAACATGATAGCATACAATATTGTATTGAGCCTACTTAATACGTCAAGGAACATTAAGACATAAATATGTAAAATGACACTTCATGTAGGAAATCAATTGATAGTTGTATCTATATAAAGCAAAAAGAGATTACAACTGGTGCCTTGACGTTGGTGGTCTCCTCCGACATATCCGAGTCCCCACAGTTCTGCTAGAACTTCATGGATAGCCCCAGTAATGGAAGTTTTAAGGCTTCTTTCCCTCTAGTCTCAAACGAAACCAAAAACAATGTATTCTCCCTCAAAACATACACTAGAAAGCTACAAGCTATAGATGACTTGTTGATCATTCAAATTCACTCCAAAACTAGTTTAGCTTGGGAAAATAGAGGATTGTATAGCTTGGATGGATTGGAGATGGTTCCTCTCATCATGGGAGAAGGTATTATCTCTTGAGTTTATTCCATCCTAATAGGGGAAAGGAGCCCAAACTAACTTCCTCGGCTCCATCTAGCCCAACCATCTACCAGACTTCCATTACGAAGCTTCTAGACATGGAAGCTTCAGCTCCATACTTAAAAAACCTTCCAAAAGAGGATCAGTAGGATTGAAAAAGGGCTTAGTCACTCCATACAGCATGAGGGATATTTTTAATCTCTGTAAATCAGCGTGAGGAGGAAACTGGTCAATAGTGTCGGTCTTGTAAACTGGAATAAAAGGAAGATTCTTGGGAAATTATGCAAAGGAAAAATATTCTTCTCATGAAGAGGGATATATTGGGAGTGTTTTCATGATGGGAAATCATTTTAGGTTCACAATAGAGGTCCTCCAGGATCGTAGATAGAGAGTACAGGGACAGTGGAAAAATGTTGTGTAACACTCACTGAGGGGGGCTTGGATGAAATTAGAGACAAGGTCTCCGACACAACGACGAAGCTATGGACACAATTTGAATAACAATACCTGTAGGTATTGGGGAACCTGCAGAAGGATCTACGCAAGTTGTAGATTCAAACAGGTTGAATTCAGGTGAGTGTGGGACAGGCGAGCAAGATTCAAGTGAGCCTACAGCAAGAAAGCACAACTATGTTGGAGACATATAGGAATTTGAACCTCACAGTCATACCATTACTAGAGGTATCACTACACGCAAAGGTAGATGAAGAAAACACTCAACTTAGACAAATCAAGTATGTGGGTGTCAACTTAGCCACGCTTCCTATTCAAACCCTCCACGCACTTCATGGTGCAGTATCAAATGAGCTCAAGATCAAGGAGTAGCGCGCACTATCAGTTATTGGTGAGGTAAAGATGAACAATGAGTAGATATTCACAGGAAAGACTGAGGCACTTAAGGAAAAGGAAGAACTAGCTAAACGAAGCAAAAGCATGGAGGCAACAATTACACAGGCATGTACGACACTGCCAGAACTTCACATTCCAAAATATGCAGCCACAACAGAAAAGATTCAAAAGTTGGTTGTCACGGTCAGAGAATTGAAGGTTGAGATCGGTCGAGTAACATTTGAGTTCCAAATGAATATCTCAGAGCTAGAGTTGAAATTATAGCCAACCACTCAATGATAATTCTGGGAGTAGTGCAGAGCAGCCATCAGGGAGAGCATAGCAACTTTGGATGAATTTGTCACAAGATGCACACTGATCTTTAGGCAGGTAATGGAACTATGGAAGACTTTGCAGGAGGACCCAAACCTATAGAAGCTTGGCAGAGATATCTAGGAGATGTAACAAAAGTTTGATGAACTAAGGGTGACTACACGTACTTTGGCACTAGTCCAAAACTTCGCTTAGTTACAAGGAAAAGAACTCCAAACACAAATTGAGAAAACAAGTCTTCTTAAAGGCCAAAATATAGCCATGGATAGAGGAAGCAATCCAACTTACTATGTCATTCTAAGAGAAGTTGAAGACACTCCAGCAAACACAAAGGACGATACGCTTTGTGATGGAAGGCCTTACTATAGAAAAGATGGTAAAGGAAGTGCACCAAGATGTGGTGTAGGGTTTGCTGACATAGGTGTTGAAGGTAGAGTTTAGCGACCTCCACAACAATATAGATGCGCCAGTTGAGTGACTCGAGGGTGAGTCACCAAATTTATGATGGGGGCCTATTGGGATGGGGTAAATTTTGTTGAGTTTTGGAAAAATTTTGTAATACCTTTTGTAATGAATGTAAAATCACCACGAAATGTGGAGGCAGAGCACGAAGCTAGTACGAGTCAAAGGGACTTTAGTCCCTTGGGTGGGTAGGTAATAGAGTGGTTTTGAAACCCGTCCATGGTCCGTGGACCATGGTATTCTAAAGAAAATACTATATATAGTTGAGTAATAGAGAGTCTTAAGAATAACTTAACTTGAAGAATCATTGTAAGGGAAAGGTACTAAGGTAGGAAAGGTCTATTCCTTGTACTTAGGTGAAAGGGGAAGGCTCCTGCAGCTGAGTGCGCGGAGACCTTGGTAAGTCCACAGGCTAAGTGCGTGGACACCTGTAGCCGAGTGCAAAGGGATAAGAAGTCTTTAATTGAACCTTTATACTTAATAAAGACTGTTTTGAGATTATTATGATGCATATGTTCCTTGTTATTTACTTCTACTAAATTTTATCTATCTTTGCTCTGTGAAATGTTTATATAAATTAATGCTTATTAACTGCGCAAAACTAGTAGATGTGTAATCTTTTTGCATGTTGAGAGTAATTAGCTACCTTTGTGTAGATCTAGAAGCTATTTAGATAGATTTGTATTAGTTTTTTTTTCAAAAGGGATAAATTTGTCTGAACGTAGATCTAAGCCATAAGAACCTCAGGAAACCATCACATAGGCCTTTGGATGCAAAAACATGGTTCTATCATCCCCCCAATACTACTTCAGGTGAGACTGCAGCCTACACTATGCAAGTTGTTGCCAAAAGGGCCAGTAGTTAGGGTTTTATTGGTTTTCACATTTAAAGTTGAACCTGGGTCAGGCCCCATCAAGCCAATAATATTGATTTAAAAATTCATAATGTTTTAACTATAAATTAATTTATATATTAACACATGTTGACTATGGCTAATTATTGATGACATGGTCAACTATATTTAATATGGGAATCATAGTCAACAATAGTAAACATGACTACCTATTGGAAATGTGTTTTCATTGATGGAAAAGGAAAAGCATTGATGGCCAAGGGAAAGAAAATGATCACAAAGGTGTTGGAAGGATCAGTTGTTTCAAAGCATATTTTTGAAGTAATTTGTGAATGTGTAGGATATTTGGAGCCATTTCCATCTCAATATATAATCTCAAATGCTATTGGAACCCACTCATATTTATAGAGATCTAGAATATATTTCTAGTGGTATGTGAAAGTTTGAAAATGACCTCCTCGATTAGAATTTATGGCCATTCAAAGTCAGGTACCCCCAAAGTCAAAGTTTGTAGAGCAAATTATTGTTGAAGGACTCATTTGAGCATGTTATGTTTGGAGGTGCATCCAAATTAGTAGAGTACTTGGCAGAGATTCTATCCAAACCATCGAGAAAATGTGGATTAGACAATGGAGCAATAGGGATCATATTGATTCGCTCAAGGTGGAGTCCACATACCAGCAAAGCACGACGAAGGTAGCCTAGTGAGTGTACCACAAAAAAATATTAAGGAGCTCTTAAGGGAACTAGCAGGATGATTTTAGCTGGGTTAAGGTGATCGTTAAAAGGAACCCATGTTTTTTGATAGATCATGCCCCATGTGTCTCACTGGTGCATCGAGAGGAATTCCAACGAGTTAGCTAGGGAGAGGGTTAATGTGTCTAGGGGTGTCAGAATGGGTAGTTTTCCCAAACAACTGATCAAGAAATCAACGATGGAGATTCATGCTGACACCTGTTTCCTAATTTCATAAACCACATTATAGGGGTGTTGAAACCGACAATTTTATCTTTATAAAGTTTTGATACAGGTCAGACAATGTTGCAAATGGAGAAGAGAAGTGTAGTGTCACCTGGACCCTTAGAATTTTATAGAAGAAAATGGCCCAAAACCAAGGATTGGGAACCCTTTCTCTCTCCTCTAATAGGAGGACACATGGTAGAATATTATTTGTTGGATGGTGGGGCCCATGCCACCTCATCCCACTAGGAAAACCTTGGAGGATAAAAGAACGCATAAAAGTTAAACACTAGGACAAAACAAGTGGCCTACATGGTAGCACATGAGTGCTCACAGATGAGATTAGCACTAACATAAGTACAGTTCAGTATTGTGGACATGTGGCAAGTGTTTTTGGAGTTTTTTGGTACCTGAATGGGCCAATTTGGGTGACACATGTCACCATTGTGGAGCCAACAGGTGTCCTTGATGAGGACAACATGCTATCATCCCACTAGTAGGACCCCGAAAGGTGTTTGTGCATCACAAAAGGGAAGTGTCAGGTTGGTTAGGCGTCGAGCAAATTTGGAAATTATTAGAGATGGCTTTCCCTAATAGCACTATGGTTGGTCCATGGTGTAGCAGGAGGACCCACCAAGACACGTCATCCCTGAAGTTCTAACCCTTAGGAATTTTGAAGGTAGCAAAGCAGAAGCACCAGAATACAGGCGTTGAGACATGGAGGTGGAACGGTTGGCATAGAAGTAACCAACGAAAATACCGTGGGCCACCCCATAAGACATCTTATCCCATAAGGAAAACCGTGAAGGTTTATAAAGAGGCATGAGATTATATCATTAGGATAAAGGTGCTAGCAGGCTAATAAAATGTGCTAAGAATGGGTTATAAGCAACATAAAGATAGAGGGCACAGAGCTTAAGAACCAATGCCACAAACACAAATATTTAAGCACTCAGACTTAAAGATAAGGTTGCAGTGCATGGACTTATAACTAAAAAGGGTCAAAATATAGAGTGCTAAGGGATAAAGACTATATTTGGCAGCGTGAACGATTTGGCAACATTATTGGAAGAACAAATAATTAAGGTGGCTTATTTGGAAGCCAAGCCAAATTTGGAGGCTTGCTAAAAATATAAGGAGCTCTGCTAAAAACTATTAAAGCCTAGAATAGCTAAAATTATTAGTTTAACTTGCAAATTGAGTCTTAAACAACACATTTGTGAATTATAACTTGGATATAATAATAAGAATGCATATTTTGAACAAGACAAAGGCAAAAAGCATAGATTAATGTAAATATCAAAGTGAAGTAGAAGAACAAGTTAAAATTGTAGTTAAAATCTGGTAAAATTATAGAACAACATATTTGAGTAGTTAAATTGATATATAATTATCATAAGAATGGAGAATTATTTAAGACCTAAAGATGACATACTGAAGAATTAGTTGAAGTAGAAGAAATAAAAATATAGATTTTATGCATGGAGGAATACTTGAAGTTAACTAATGTTTTATTTACAAAAGATAACAGGGAAACATCTTTATAAGCATAATTCGAGCAACAAAGAATAGAGTTGTTGGTATAAAAAGATCCATAGAGTTGGTATGCATTAAGGGTGAATCAATGATCATATCTGGTATCTAAAAGATGCTTTAGAGATGCAAGGAGTTCATTGGTAATTAATGAAAGGATTGATGTTACTGGAATTGTTTGGTGTGTTTAGTAATGAGAAATTGTTGAAGGTGATTTTGATCGAGATTTTATCAATAATCAAATATTGTTGAAGGTGTTTGTAATGTGGTTTTTGTGAGTAGTTGCAGTGAGAATTTTTTTTTTGTTTATGAGGTAAGTGGCCTATTGATTCTAATTTGAAAATGGATGAAAGATGAATCAAAAGGGCTAGCAAGTGGTAGCTTGTAGATCAGGGGTTCTAGCTCCTTCTAATAAGTGTTGGTAAATGTTTAGGGGAAAAAGCCCCTTCTAGTAGTATTTGATAAATGAGTAGGGGAAAGAGTCCATTCCAGTAGAGTTTGATAAATGATCATGGGAAGCAATCCCTTCGAGTGAATATTAATAAATGAGAAGGGATATAATTTGCTTTCAATTGTAGTTGATAAACCTACATGTAGTAGATTGCAGGGCAATGATGTAATGAAGTTGAAGCTTATATTTTCAAATAAATGAAAAAAAGATTATTTCTTGTGTATTTGTTGTTCATGTGCTTGATGATGATCATGATATTATGATTTACATAGTTGTTTTCTTGATTCATGAATGATCGCAAAAGTGATTGAAAAGTATAATTTGTGAATAATTGCATAATTTGGTCACAATACTGATTCACCCCCCCACCCCACCCCACCCCCCCATTTCAGTAGTGTCCTAGTTTCCATTACTTTTAACAATTGGTACTAGAGAAAGGTTCCTTCAGGATCAACTTAATAGCTAGAAGGAAGATCATGGATCATGGAAAACCAAGACTATATTACCTTAGAGAGAGTTACATTTTTTAATGGCTCAAATTATACAACTTGAAAATTAAGGATGAGAATCTACGTTCAAGCTCTTGATTTGGATGTATGGCTATCTATGGTGAATGGATTAAAAAACAATGAGGTTGATGATCAAGCTAAGAAAAAAACAATGAGTGGGTTTTCTAAGTTAGATATTGAAAATGTGATATGTTTTAAGATTGTGAAATATATATGGCACGAGTTATAGTCCATCTATGATATAGACATATAAGATGCATGTGATGTCAAGAGTCTTTCCCTCGAGGATGGAAAAGTCAAAGAATCAAAGAGTATTTAGCATCATGAATCAGAGGATGATTATTTGGCATCAATAAGCCAAGTTGATAATCATCACTCATATGATTCATAGGATATGCAATCTACAAGTAAGTTGTTATTCTATTATTATTGTAGAATAATAGGCCAATTATCTTCAAATTGCTTAACTCCAAGTACTGGTGAAATTGAGAGTTCCTCATCTACCTATAGTAAGAAAGAGCTACTTTAATAGCAATAGCATATATTATGGACATTGTTCAAGAAGAAAATGGGCCCATCTTTGGTGAAGAGGAAGAAAGGACATGTCATGTTAGTAGAATAATCCCTAGATTCATCAAGGGAACAAACTATTGAACATGATGTGAGTGAAATTGACATGTGTGAATCCAGTTGCTCCTCTATTGAAATGGAAGATCTTAAATAAAATATCTACTTAAAGAGTAAAATCATATCAACTCTCGAGGAGATAAGGAAATTTGGAGCCATAAATATGAAGCTAGAAGAAGAGAATAGAACATTAAATGAGAAGTTGATGAATCTTCAAAAGCATGAAAATTACTTTGAATCTTTTGAAGAGATTCAAACCAACCATTTTTCCTCTCAGATTGAGACAATCTTGGAAGATGATAGTGGCTTAGTAGGAGCATGAAAAATACCCACCAGCTTTATTAAAGAAATAAGACTCAACAACATTAGATTGGAAGAGAAAAGAACACAATCACAAGGAGACATAAGGACTTCTAGGGATCAATATAAAAGTATGTAGCCCCACATATGTTTTTATTGTAGTAACCCATGGCACTTTGCCTCCAAGTGTTCAAAGAGGAAAATGAATGTGTAACAATAGAGGTGGAATGCTCCATTTCAACAATAACCAAAAGTTTCTCAGAAAAGAAGTTTGAATAGACATGCACAACGAGGCTTTTCCCCTTAAAGGCAATAATCTCAGTGACATAATAGCATTAGGAGAGGAAGTATCAATCCAAGAAATTGGATATACAAAATCTTTGGTAAGATGAATAATTCTCTTGTTGAATGCCACATGCATACAAATTATGGGCACAAACTAGATGTATGCAGATTTGGAAAGGATTCACCACATTTTCAGATCACTACAATCAAGGGCATGGATTATAATGAGAGCCAGCAAGGATAACTACGCAGGAGTCATTTCAGAAACATACACTAGTGTTTGGTGACTAATAGCAGAGGATTAGCATTTCAGAGTCAACAATTCCCATCGTTGATCTCTCTTATATAATATACAACATACAGAGACTCAAATTAGACAAAACGAGCAATAGCTCTACTAGTTCTTCATTGTGGTATAGGAAGAAAGTAGGAATAAATAGTGAGAAAGAAGAGAAAGAGGTAAATTGAAAATCATTTTTAATTGGTGCTAACAAGAGGAATCATTAGTGGTTTGGCAGAAAGTCACCTAGTCAAGAAAAATTACCAGATTAGTGCAGGAAATAAACTCACAGTGTTGACAAAACTCAACATACCTAAGTGTGGAAGAAAAGGGAGATAATCTTCTCATGGGTAGTATATCCCTTATTCCTCTTCATTGAAAAGAAGATATTGGCTTCAAGGGAAACTGGAAAGGTCGAGTGCAATAAGTAGAAAGGAACGTCTCTAATATTGTGTCTAGAGGATAAAGGGAGGTATGGAATTTTATGTTGATTATTGAGTAGTGTGGTTGATTGAATGTTGTTTTGAAATCAAATTGGTAGTCTAATTATGGGTAGGTGGTGGCTATCTATTTACTATCAAAGTTTGATTGTCTCTTTTGCAAGTTTGTTTACAAATTCCTAATGAAAAAAGGGCACATAGGCATAGGGGGAGTAATATTAAAGTCAATATTTAAGTATCATATTATTCATTGACAATTAGTATCATTAATTGGTATCAGTTGGTTGCTACAAGACATAGGCTAATGGTGTTTATTGCATATTATGCTTGAGTGATCAAAATTTTGAGTTGTAGATATGATGAATGGATTGAATGTTGTGATGCTTTCAGACTATTCCAATTGGTAATTAGTATTAGGCATCATAATTGTGGTGAAAGGATATTGATTAGAGGATGAGGGAACTCAATTAGAAAGTAGTCAAAAAGTTCTATTAGTAGCATCAATTCAACAATTGTCATCATTGATCACAAGGGTATTAACAATTGGTATTAACACTTAGTATCAAAGGTACTATCAATTGGTATTGACAGGCATTAGGTTTTTATTCGAGTATTGTGTTCATATTGTCAATATGAGTCTAAGTGTTGGTAAGAAGGTCCTTATTTATATGAATGGTTCATGATGGGTCGAACATGTTATGATGAGTCTACTACCATTAGAAGTCTGTCAAGTAGAGTATGAGTTATTGGGTAAAGCATGATTTGGTAAGAGTCCCTCTATTTTATCAAGTAAGCACTTCTAAGTGTTGTACTTTGTTGATAATAAATTGACAAATTGATGGTCACATGCATAGGAAAGGTTTTCCTTGTTTCTAGAGATCAGGTGTATATGTCTAGGTAGGCAATATTATAAATGTAAGCCTAACTGATACCTAGACAAGAAGGAATTATTTTATCTCATGGTTCAATTGTACTAGCATGAGTTGTTTTAACAAGAGATACCGTTTGATTATTTGAGGCAGATATTGGGAGTAATTACCCCTATCCTTTCAACTCAACATTCTTCACAGGATAGTTATGAGGCTTCTTAGATTACATGAGATGCACCTAAGGTTTTCGACATAAGAAGTTGTTAGCAGGTCCACAGGATCAGCAAGACATGGGAAGATTGTTGAGAGGGGGAGTAAGGTTACAGAAGGAGAATGTTGCTGTTTTTACCATTGATGTTAAAGGGGAACAGGTATCAGTGATCAAACAACAATAAGGATAATTCATGATGGAGAAGGACAACAACAACAATACAACACAAGAGAAGTACATCTCACAGGGAGCTGCATCCAAAGGACCAATTTGAGACAATCTTATTTGGTGTGTTTTCATGATGATGTTTTGTTTAATTATGGTGTTTCCATCAATTCCAAAGGGGGGTATTCTTGGAAATGGGTTAGCATTGATGGAAAAGGAAACGCATTGAAGAAAAAGGCAAAGAAAATGATGGAAAACGTGTTGTAAGGCTCAGATGTTTCCAAAAAGATTAGTGAAGCAATTTATCAAGGTGCAGGATATTTGGAGACATTTCCATCTTACAATATCATCTCAAATGCCATTGAACCCACTCAGATGGATAGAGATATGAAAGAGCTTTCCAATGTTGTGTGGAAATTTTAAAATAAACTCTTGGATAAAAAGTTATAGCCTTAGGTATTAGCAAAAAATCGAACAATAACAACGAGAAGTCATGACAAAAGGAAAACATCAACACGACAAGAAAAATACAAGTACAAATCAGGGGGAGTAGCATCCAAAGGACCAATTTGAGACAATCATACTTGATATGTTTACATGATGATGTTTTGTTTTATTACAATGTTTCCATCAATGGCAAAGGGGGATATTGTTGGAAATGTGTCTTCATTGAAGGAAAAGGAAATAAATTGATGGAGAATTCAAACAAAATGCTGACAAGGGTGCTTCAAGGCTTAGATGTTTCCAAGAAGATTGGTGAATCAATTTGTGAAGGTGCAAGATCTTTGGAGCAATATCCATCTCCAAAAATAATCTAAAATTCTATTGGAACCTACTCAGATACATAGAGTTATGAAAGAGCATTCCAGTGGTATGTATATGTTTGGAAATAGCCTCCTCGATCAAAAGTTATGGCCAGTCAAAGTTAGGTAGCCCCAAAGTCAAAGTTTGCAAAGCCAAGTATTGTTGAAGGACTCATTTGGGTATGTTATGTTTGGCGGTGCATCCAAATTGGCAGAGTCTTTAGCATATATTCTATCCAAAGTTTCGGGTAGACGTGGAGCAGACAACATAACAAAAGGGAACATATTGATCGGGTGATCCAAGATATTTTACTTATAGATGCATCAAATTTACATATAACAAATCTTATTAACCATGGAACTTAAAAACATAGAAAACAATGCGGAATTAACACGATAAGCAAGAAACCATAACACAATGATATCATTATAGAGTTCATCCAATTTGGACCATGTCTATGGGCCTTGATTGTTATATACCTAGGGGGGATAATATGGGGTACCAAGGGAGGTACCCAAGGTAATAATGTAATAATGGGATGGGCCATAGTAATAAATAAGGTGGTTAACCCATGTCATGTAAGGGACCACAAGTAGTTAATAATAATGTAAGGGGCCCATGGTATTAGTTGATGGTATGAGGAAACCATGGTAATGATGCATGGTATTGTATGTATGAGGCCTATATAGAGGCTAGAGACTCCACATGGAGAGATATGAAGAGAAGTATTCTTGTATGAACAGGCATATGGCTTGTGGAGTGTTCTCCTTCCTTAAGGAGTGAATGTATGGTGTTGCCCTACCATAAGGGTTTGATAATAAAGACTCATTTCATATTATTCTTGGGTTTATTTGCATTATCTTATACTTTCTTATCAGATCTATAATATTTCTGGTTTAGAGTTACAACAAGTGGTATGAGAGCACTTTCTTGGGCACAAAAGTGGAGAATTTTTTTTACTTTTTACAGGATTTCGAGGGCGGCGAGTTTGCAGATCAGATCTGTACGTTTTGGTTCAATATCTGCAAAACCTGATTGCAGATCTGTATTTTTTGTGAAAAATAGCCGATTTCAAAAAAAAAAAAAAATCGGTCAAATCGGAGTTCGGATGAAGGAGATATCACTGATTTAAAAATCAGTGGGGTTGCAGATAATTTTCAGGGCAGCGAGTTTCATTTCATATTATTTTTGGGTTTATTTGAATTATCTTATATGTTCTTATCAGATCTATAATATTTCCGAGTTATGATAATAGAAATAACCCAATAAATAACAAGATCGAAATAGATAGAAATGATTCTTTATTAATCAAACCCTTATGGTAGGGCAACACCATACATTCACTCCTTAAGCAAGGAGAATACTCCACAAGCCATATGCCTATTCATACAAGAATACTTCTCTTCATATCCCTCCATGTGGAGTCTCTAGCCTCTATATAGGCCTCATACAACAATACCATGCATCATTACCATGGTTTACTCATACCATCACTAATACCATGGGCCCATTACATTATTACTAACTACTTGTGGTCCCTTACATGATATGGGTTAACCACGTTATTTATTACTATGGCCCATCCCATTATTACATTATTACCTTGGGTACCTCCCTTGGTACCCCATATTATCCCCCCTAGGTATATAACAAAAGGCGATATGAGGAAGTTTGATGGCATGGATCCGGTAAATTGGATACTATGGATGGAGCAATATTTTGACCTACATGAGGTGAAACTGTTAAAAAAGGTATGTATTGCATCTTCATATTTAGAACCGAATCAATTTTTATGGTATAAATGGATTTGTTCTCGTAAACCACTTGTTATGTGGTCAATTTTCATAGAGGAAATGATAGCACATTATGATGATACAAAGAGCAACACCTTCTTTAGCCAATTCATAAATCTCAAACAAAAGTGGTCGATGGAAGGGCACATTGAGGACTTTCAAAAATTGAATATAAGGGAAAATGACATTCCAAAGAAGCAGAGGATTGATGTCTCCATAGGGACAGGAAGAATTACCATTCCTCAAACTCTCAAGATAGAAGGATATATGAAGAAGAAAAAGGTTCAACAAGTGAAATATCACATTGAGAAAGACGAAATGTATCCGACCATATATTTTACTGAATTGGCCGGAATTACCACTCCTCAAACTATCAAGGTAGAAGGACATATCAAGAAGAAAAAGGTAATAGTGTTGATTGATTCGGGTGGTACCCATAATTTTATTCATTGTAAGATAGCCAAGGAATTGAATTGCTTCCTATATCCAGCACCAGAGTGTCAAGTGATGGTTGCAAGTGGAGGAACCATAAATTACTCTGGAAAGTGCCATAATATCAAGCTACCTATGGAAGAATATGTATTGAATATCCCAATGCTTTCCATTCCAATGCGTGGTGCTGATGTTGTACTAGGTGTCCAATGGCTACAATCCTTGGGTAAAATAGCTTTTAATTTTCAAGAACTTCTAATGAAATTTTCTTCGGAAGGAAAGGAAGTTGAATTAAGGGGTATCACAAGGAAACCGGGAAATATAATCAGCTCTAATAGACTGACAAAGCTTCTAAAGAAATAAAAACGAGGTGTAATTACACAATTATGTTCGCTAGAGGTTCCCACATCGAAATCATCTATTTCTCTAGATCTTCAAAAAGCCTTGGACAATCATTCCAAGGTATTGGAGATTCCCAAAGGCCTCCCACCTATTCGTGATCATGATCATTCTATTCATTTGATTCCAAGAAGTGTCCCTCCAAACGTCAGGCTTTACAAATATCCATATGCCCAAAAGAGTGAAATTGAATGTATGGTTGCAGAAATACTAGAGGCTGGTATAATTCAACCTAGTCAAAGTTATTTCTCTACTACAGTAGTATTGATGCACAAGAAGGATGGGTCGTGGCGCATGTGTCTACATTATAGAGAGTTCAACAAACTCACTATTAAAGATAAATTTCCCATTCCTGTCATTGATGAAGTATTGGATGAATTGCATGGATTAATTTACTTCACCAAGTTGGATATTCGTTCAGGATATCATCAAATGAGAATGAAAATTGAAGACATTTTAAAAAGAACATTATTGAAGAAAGATGCATTTTCATGGATTCTAGAAGCAACGAAGGCCTTTGAACATCTTAAAGAGGCAATGTGCCAAGCATCGGTCTTAGCTATGCGAGACTTCACAAAAACCTTTATTATGGAATATTATGCATCATGAAATGGAATTTATGATGTTTTAACGCAAGAAGAAGGACCCATTGCTCTCAAAAGTCATCCAATCAAAGGAAAGTATTTACACAAAGCTATTTATGAGAAGGAAACATTGGCAAGACTACATGCACTTAAGAAATGGCAACCTTACATAATGAGAAGATCCTGGTTCAAACAATATTGCCAGAACTTGCTGAGGAAGGAAAAATCATATTTGAACCTGGAGCAATCACAGAAACAAGAACCCGATAGCTACAAAATCGATCAATTTCAAAGTATCTCATCAAGTGGAAGAACTTACCCAATGAAGATTCCACATGGGAGGACAAGAATTCTATACAGAATCATCCATAACTACTCAAGCATTGAGGAAAACTCTTTTTGTAGGAGAGGGGCATGTTAGGTCCCTATACTACTAGTGTAACCCCTTATTGTTATTAGTACAACCACCTTATTATATTTTGTGCCCATGTAGTCCCCATACTATTATTATTTTTCCCCATAGAAGCCCACTATTGTTATTATTGTGCCCTTAAACTATTATTGTTATGTCAGTTCTGATTATATTATGACCCATAGACTCCTATATATAGAAAGGAGGTCTTGTCATTTGAATCATCCAAGAATTGTTCATTTGTGTAATGTAAAGGAGGTTGCCCCTTGAAGAGTCTGAATTCTAAGGTGTTGATTTATATTTTCTATCTTTTCGTGAGTTGGTTTCATAACACAATACACATCTACCTATTCCCATACTTCTTTGGCACAATGATGAGGGGTGACCCACATGGTGAGGTACCTAGTTGAATGACACCATGTTCTAGTAGTTGTTACAATTTCTTCTTCACCTCACTTTAATTTATAATGGAATACCTATGCATCCCAATGTTTCCCAACAGGAAGTACAAGAACAACTGGATGTCATGCTCCACTTCCCTCTTGGGTAATAACCCTTTAGGCTCCTAGATCACTCATATGTAAGAATATAACAACTCTTCTAGTTATTATTTTTGTTCTTTAGTACACCCCTCTAAGGATGATTTTCCTCTCATTTACTCTTACATAAACTATTTTTCTCTTAAAGAGAATAAAACATCTTTCTAGAACTGATTAATTTCTTAACTTGCTTGGAATTTACTAGCAAAATTTTGGACTTGCCCTTATGTATGTTGATGCTGAAGGATTTTCAATCCTTGATGAGGTAGTACTTGATGGATATCCACATGAATATTGTAAATACCATGTATATATATGTACTTCCAAACACCACTCCACATACATCAATGGGAATTGCATCTAGTTTTACTTCATGAATACAATCAACACTAATAACAAATCTAATTTTGCACTATTTTGTTACCTTTATTTCTACATCCTTGTTTACCCATCTCAATGGATATGGGATTGGATTATCATGAGCTTCTAGTCCAAATTTGTTGACCAAATCTACTGCAATGGAATTCACGTGTGATCTTGAGTTGAATAGAGCATCATTTTTTGTCTTCTTGACTCATGTCTTTATATGGGAGAGTATGGTCATTTACTTCTCTTCCTATTGCTAAAGGCTATTCAAATTCATCTAGTTCTATAATAAAACATAGGCAATATTCTCATCCACATCTAGATTGATTTCCACTTAGTTTCTAAATTAAGTGGTCATGACATTTTTCTTCTTAGCATTTTTCTTTTTTTTCTTTGAGTTTATCTCAAGATGGAACTTCCAACACTTGCCCTTTGTACGATTATCAATTTTATTGTGGTTGTAGTGGTAGCTGAGACATTTTCATTATTGTGTTGTGGCTACTTAATTTTTATATTTTCATCCTTTCCACATGTTCTTCCCCTCCTTGTATGCTTCTTGGTGCTCCTTTTGCATTCACCCACTTAATTCCCCTCTCTTGTGGCTTATGTTCTACTAGTACTATGCTTATACACAATAATTATCCACCATTTTGGGTTTGAAAAAAATCATTTTCTTTTGACAATGGAAATGTAGACCCCAAAATACTTTAGGAATACATCTAGGCTCTTTGAGGAGATACCTAGCATTATACACATTGGCTCAGTCTCTACCTCAAGTAATACCACATAATCCATAGGTCCTCTACACACCATATAGGGTGAAATTGTGACTTTATGAGGGTTTTGAAATCCTCCCATTTAGTCGCTTGAGGATATCCCATTAACCTTGAGGTCTCTATTTGTCTTTCACACTAGCTTAGGGCCTGGCACTCTAATTTTAGTTGAGTATATTAATTCTTCTATTCTTCCTCTATCTGATGAGCACTAAAATAAATTTATAATTGTTGCAACAAGTGATTTAACTTTAGAGCGTCAATATCACCTTGATAATGCTTGGTTCTAACATTCACTTCCATTTTGAATAGGGACTATGAATGGTTCATAGCACTTGGAATAAGTTGATATCTTTTCGGGTTTTTTCTTAGCATCCCACTATGGTTCTTCTTGATCTGTCTATTTTCAATCTAATTTGATCTCCACATTAGAACCTCCACCCTTTTCATATAGTCCATGCTTATAGGTCAAGAACATCATGACGAGGCTCACATTATGGTTTGTATCGGTGGCTTGTGATTCCTATCGCACAAACCTCTCCTCTTTAGGATATTGAGAGTTATTAATAGATTCATTGGATATGGATGGGGTTTTATGAATATCATCTTAGTCGATATGGATCCCTTGAAAATCCCCATAATATACCCAAAGAAATATAGTTCGATACCAATATTATCTATAAGTTGTCATGGATATTCCACTCGAGAATTCATCACAATATGTCTGATGAATTTATACTTAAAATACAAAATATATACCTTGAGGGTAATTTTTCCTTGACTTTGAGATTTGTTAAGTTACTGTTTTTATGCATGTAAAATACAAAATGTAGAAAATAGAGAACATATGAAAATACAATCACTCTCCACCATAATAACACAAGATATCACCTAGGAAGCCCTTTCGATAGAGAACCCAATTGGAAGGTGAGGCTATTCTGCTCTCCCTTTTTCTTAATGGAAATGGGTGAAAATATAATGAAGTGACACCTATGGTCCATGGGATACTATCGTGCACCTATTTTTTCCCTCTCTCTATCCAATCTTGGTTACTTTTCTCATCTATGGAACAAAAATGCACTTGAATAGAATGGACCCTCTTTTCCTCCTAGTGGCTTGATTATGACATAACCCAATAACCTACTAGTGGTTAGGTTTGAATCCTTCAACTGTTAACTATAGTTACACTATGCACTCTTCTTGAGTCTTGTTCACCATGATCACATGGCTAGCTCAATTTCGATGAATAATGGGGACTAACATGGCATTGTATGGAATCATGGTGGTTAAATAAGAAGGTCAACTTTCGAGTGGCATAACTTTTCCATGTAGGCTCTAATTAAGGAAATTATTACATCTTTGGAAAGGTATCAACGTTTATAATAATTCTAGTATATTTTTTACTTTCGTAGCAATTTTGTACCATAAAAAATGTCATTTGATGCCTCAAACAGGTTAGGAAATGTTTGAGACCCAATTCGCCAAACTAGGACCCATCAGTAAAAATGGTCATGTGAGTTGATTCCTTCACTTTATCCACTCTAAAATTGTTAAGATGGATGAGAAATAATACAATAATTCATTCTAATTCAACAAAGTATAAGGATATATTTGATCCTAGGACTAAATCTCCCTGGTATATAAATAAGAGACAAAGGGTACAATTATAATAAAATTGTATAATGAAAAGTTCTACATGACATAAAAGTATAACAATAGAAATGTACTAAATAAATGTATAAGGCTTAATAAGGGGTTTTATGGTTAACATGTGGCTTATATGGGGCTTAATAACCAAGTAATATATTGTAATTTTAATTGATCCTAAAGAAAATCAAAGTTATTTTACTCCTAATTTTGTTGAAAGATTTTGAGTAATGAGAAGTAAACATAATAAATGATAGTTGGTTTAGTTGGCTACTACAATTAAAAATAAATAAAATAAAATAAAATAAAATATTGGGATGGTAAATGGTTGTTTATTAGATATCAATGGACTCAATATTTTTTCGTATTTGAACATGTTACCACTTTTCCCTTATGATGTTCTTAATGGGATGAATTTGTTAAAAACAAATCATGTTTCTTATGATGATATAATATGACTTTTATTTTTCTTTATAAAGAAGGGAATATATGATAGTGAAGGGTATTCCAAAGCCTATTTCTATAAGGAAAATTATATATTTTTAGTTGAAGAAATTCTTTAGGAAAGGTTATGAATTCTACGTAGCATATGTGGAACTTATAAAAAAAAAATAAAGGTCCATGTCTTGTAGATTTTGTGCATTGGAAGAATTTCTAGATGTGTTTGGTGAATTACCTAGACTTCCGCCAAAAATAAACATTGGTTTGTGACTAGAGTTTACTCGTCCTCTAAGACTACATATAGAATGGGTACACCAAATTCAAAGTAGCCACATATATAGTTATAATACTCTTCAAAGGAAAAGTATATATAATAAAGCATCTCTCCTTGGGGGGGACTAGTACCTTTTGTAAGGAAGAAAGATGGAACCTTGAGGTCGTATATTGATTTTAGGTTGGAGAATAATGTCACTATAAAGAATAAATATCCTCTACCTAGAATTGATGACTTACATGATCAATTGAGAGAAGAAAATATATTTTTCAATGTAGAATTAACGGCTAGATACCATCAAATAAGAATAAAATATAAAGATCTATAAACAAATAAATTTTCAAAACTAGATACAGAAATTATGATTTTATAACTTGGTGTCACTTGGTTTAACAAATGCACCTCCTTATTTTAGGTAGATAATGAATGAAAATTTTAGAAAATACTTGGACACACTTGTCATTGTCCTTCTTGATGATATTCTCAATCACTAAAAGATAGAGGAATAGATTGAAGAGAATTGAGATTAGTATCACATATGCTCAAATAACACCAACTCTATGCTAAGTTGATAAAATGTTATTTGTACTAGAAGAAAATTGATTAATTAGGATATATTTGTAACACCCTCCACCCACATATACCCAAGTAACCATCCAAATGGGGTAAACATGTGACAAGAAGTTACTATGATATGATTCGACCTCCTAAGTCACCTTAAGAAAGTGGAACCAATGGAAGCACATCATACAGACCTTCCACACCAACAACAGGACGCCCAGGAACCATCCCAACCTCTTAGGTAACTAGCCCTAGGGTCCCACTATGTGTTTTTACCATTAAAACCCTAGACTCTCCATTGATATGGACAAGCATGCATCTTGGAGGCTCTAGTCACTCCCATAGCATGGGTATGCATGTGTCCAAGGAATTTTCTTCCTAGTGTTGTGCATGCGTCTCCAAGATTTGAGCCACTTTTTCAGGCCCATATCCCAGGTCACTGCCCAGAACTCAATGATGCTTTTGGAATTTCAAGATAACAACAAAATAATGGTACACATACAATTACTTGAACAATGACCTGGTTGGACCCCTTGTAGCCATGATAGGCATTTTTTCAAACATGTCACAATTATGCAATCTACAGGTTAAGAAATAGATTTGAGCATAGGGGTCTCATACTCATCTGAGAATCACTAAGAAGCATTGATGCCTCAACACATTAGTTGCAGTTTCATACATTATGCCATAGATACATTATTCATTTGTTTACAAGAAAAAACATGATGAGAGCCATACATAGCCATTATCATAATACATGTTCATAACCATCATGACAACAACAAAAGTACGAAGACAACAACAAGCATACAATACACATATGAACTAGTATAATACTCATGATATAACAAGGATAAATGACCTCATATTAATAATGCAAACGCCAACATGTTGTGGGACTTCTACGAGCCACCTAACCGTAGACATGGTCAAGCCAAATCTCTCTTTATCAGTCACCCCTGTGCCATATTCCAAGCATGAATGTGGGATATCATTAAACACATTAATCAAAACCATCAAAGTCTTCAAAAGCCCAAACCACCTCAACCCATCAAATATTGTGGTCGGATATCACAAAACCATCACCAAATTGTTCTCTACCCAAGCCTTCCAGATCTCTAGAGCGTTTTCCAACCAAGGCTTCCAGGAACTAATAACTCAACCCACAACTTACTCCATACTTCCAAATAATTTGTCTAACCAGGGCTTATAGGAACTATAACTCTAGCCAAGCTAAAGGAAACATGAGAACCAACTAGAAAAATAGAGAAATGAACCCACAACACCATGGCTATTTAGGAAATGGAAAGGCTAGGAAAATCCAATGTCAAGCTTGGAAATCCTCCATTCCAATGATAGATCATGACCATCAAGCCACGTGCATATTCCATGCATGCAAAAACTAGTGAGGAAAACATACATGAAACTCCATACCTACAAGCAAAACCCATTTTCGTTGTTGATCCTAATGTCCTCTTGCGCTTTCCTACTCTTCCTTTAGCTTCTTGCTAAAAAACTCTAAGTATTCCATACCCTCCAAAAGTGCTCCAAGAAAGTTGTAAGTGTCCAAGATTATGAGAGAGAGAGAGAGAGAGAGAATAGAGAGAGTTGCAAAATTGAACTGACAAAACTCTGTGAATCGATCCTCATAAGCCTTTTTATTAATGAGGCCTCTATTTTCTTCATTTTCCATTATTTTCCTTCATTTTCATCCTCACATGAAACATGTGGCCTTTCACCTCCATTTTCTCCTAATTTCCATTATTTTCATAAATAAATGTGCCAAAATGCCATTTTACTTTTTCCAAATTCTTTGTCATTGCCTTGTCCAATTTCGTTAGTCATTAATTAATCACTAGTGATCCCCATCTCTATGTGTTTGCCCAACATTTAGCTTGGAATACATGTCCTATCAACTGAAGTTATATTTTTCCTTTATTAACTTTTATTACATGGATTTTTCACCAGGGATATTACAAAACCCTCCCCCTTGGGGGAACACCATTCTCAGTGTTCAACAACACCTATGATCAACAAGGCTGTTCTAAGCAAAACATACTGCCCATGGAGCGTTATAACTTATCTCGTTGTAATATTTGTAATGACCATCCTGCTGAGAAGCAAACCAATATGAAAACATAACAATTATAACATCATAATGGCATGACACCCATACCGCTTATTGCACCTTTTTAACATATCTCATGGTGGTATTTACATCCATATACATATGTACATATACCAAACATCACCAAAACATGTACCAAAAACATATACCAAAGACATATAATAAACCATCTGCTCCACCAACGAATAAGGAAGGATATTGTTGACGGTGCTAGACCCGCCAACAAAAGGGATCTCCCCAATGTGAAGTCCCAATTAGACCTCACACCGTTTGGTGTAGGAGTCCCTTCTGGTATGAAGGCTCGGTTTCCATATACTTAGAGATTTTCCTTGGCTCTAGCTATCAACACATGACAGTGTTACATTGGTATCTTCAAACAACAAGGTACTTGTTCCTAGAGAGTGCATAATGTAATTGTGTTAAGGTTCTCTTACTACAAAGGGGAAGAGTAAAGTGAGCCCTCTAAATGAGAGGTAGTAGTACCACCCAGGAAGAGACACACGTGAACCAAAAAGGGTATGTCCAACATCTATTGGAATAGTCCACAGCATATGCAGTAGTCATTAAAACCGAGGTGAAGGGGATAACATGTGCACCACCCAACAGAGTAGTCCACGCAGATGTGATGGTCATTATAACTAAAAAACAAAGATAGTTTGATTATCCTGCGGAGTAGTCCACAAGGATGTGACAACGGTGATAGCCAATACACGAAGGTGTTCTATCCAGTATCCCACGAAGTAGTCCATAGGGATGAGACTTCGGTGATAAGCAATGCAACTCATCTTCAACAATGTAAGTATTAAAACAACCAAAGTAGTTCATCTATCTTAGTAGAGTTTAAGAAAAAATGCATTACAAATGTTTAAAGAGTAGTCTTACAAACATCTATAAAACATGTGTGAGAACGTGCTAGCCTTAATAGGATTTTGAATTAAGAAGAAGTCCCAAGACACATTTGTACACCATACATAACTAGTCCAAGTAGTGTGATGTTGGAGTCACTCCTCGCTATGTGGGAGGAGCCAACGTGAAAAGTCCTTTCTCATACAATGGGAGGGGTATATATATCTAAAGTTGATGCTTGACCATTGTGACTCTTGGACTACCCTCATGACCATTCAACTTCCAATGAATTTTCAACTGACATGACTCTTCAACTTCTTGAGTACGTCCATTGGACTTCACTTTAAATTACATTGAGTTATAATGGATATGGCCCATAGTGGTGATGTGGCCAAGACAACTCATAACACAACTCAACATGACACTGCTAACATGTACTGGATGGTTGCGGTGTCCATGTCAAGTTGTTGTGTTGTTGAGTGATGGATGTACTCTTGTGTGCTTTGTCTTCTCCTCCGCATGACATAGTGTTGCAGTGTACTCAATGGTCTTGGTCTTGCATGATGGTTAAATGCATATGTTCCTTTCTCTTTTTGCTTGATGTGCTTGGTACATCTGTTATCACTCAAAAATTTCTCAAGGTTAAAGAAAGAGATTTCCGAGGTAACCACAAACCAAATTTTAGGCTTAGGCTCTAGCCAACTTAAGTCTAGAGAGGGCTCTCTCTATATGATTTAGCTTTGTTTGATGGAATATTTGGCTAGTTGTGAAAGTTCAGGGGGGTTTTGATTTGTGTTGAAGATTGGGTGGTAGAATTCTTGGAGAAGATGGATAGAGCTAGGTCTTCAAACCATTGGGCTATGGATTCAACAAATGGATAGCATAACTGGACCAGATCATTAAAGGGAATGTTGACATGGCAGGCTAGCAAAGCAAGATGCAAATATTTAGGCTTAATGGGTGAAGTGATTCTAACCTGGGTGAAAGGGCACTTAAGAATCCTTGAAATGGGATTAGAATGAAGAGCAGAGGGTGATCGTGAACAAAGGGAAATCAAGAATCCTTTTCTATAGATCAGAGGAGAAACTACGGAAGCTAAGGAGCAATTAAGAATTCCCTAGCTAAGATAGTTTAGGAGAAAACATTCAGAATATAAAATAGTCAAGACAAAGTGAATTTAAGAAATTTTTGAAATATAATTCCATGTTATACATTTATATTTTAGAGATACAAATAAGATTATGGAAAAAACATAAGGAAAGACAACATTGAACATTAGAGAATACTTATTTGTATTTCACTTTACACAAGAATCCTGTAAAATATCTTATCTTTATTCCTTGATTCAGGGAGCCAATCCAGTTATTGGTACAATAGAACTCTAATTTGAGAGAAAAAGTCTATATAAATGTCTTGGAATCCACCCAAAATACTTCAAATGAACAAGTATTTATACAAAGTCTAAATTGAAATATCTTGAAAAAAATATCAAGATTGGCTTTACAAATATCTCAAACTGTTTTACATTAATAGAACTCAAATAAAGGACACTCAAAACTAATGAATCTATTTGGAACTATATTTATGGATTGAGGGTGACAAATAAGAGAAAGTCGAATTTGATAATAACTCTTAATTGATGATGACGCATCCCAGTCACTAACTGCATCCTTTCTTTGTGCATTTTGTCCCAGCAATTCTGCAAAATTAAGGTCCATTGATACCTTTCTATATCTCAATCCGAGATAGATATGTAAAAAGTGAAAGGGGTTATTATAGATAAGTATGTTTCTGAGATAAACCTCTCTCCATTACCCACAATTCAACTCCAGCTGTTCACAATATTCTCTACAAAAAGATGTAAAAAACATGACTTTACACAATCTGAAAAATAGTCTTTCAAGACATGCACTTATCTCCCATGTTGGAATACCTGTGCACAAAGTGAAATAGGTTTCTGTAGACTAGCCTTTTAGGAACAAAAACCTCCTCCAGTTTTTCAAAATTCATCTTGGATTGGCCGAACTAGTTTCTGACAAACTATGACTTAAACAGGAAATTTCTGAAGAATGTACCATTTTTTCTCTGATTTCATCTTTTAACCTTAAATTTCTTTTAACTTTTTTTCACCTTTACTTTGGATAAATTTCATTGTTGTTGGTGAAAGTGTTTTCATCTCTGCTTAACCCTTACTTCCTCCATGTTTACTTTTACTGTTTACTTTTACTGCTTTGTTTTTTCATCAATCTTCACTTTGGCATGAATCTGTATGCTTTGTAACTATCTTCCCTGTTGTTTGTCTTCATGCTATCTTATTTACTTGACTCGCTCTTCAATCTAATACTCTTTAACCACGATACACTTTGACTATTCTTTACTGTGTCCTTTTACCTTCACTATATGTTTTAGGTCTTTATTGTCTATTTCAACAGTGAATCATTTAATTCATGTTTCCTCTGCTTGTCTTTTAACTATATGTTTTATTTTCCATATTTGTTTTAACATATTTGATAACAATCTCAGAGTAAACAGGTCTTATGACTAGTATTAAGACTGCTTATCCAAGGATGTGGTCTTTTGATTTCCTGTAAAATAAAACAAACTATTAGAAAAACGTTGGGTTGACAGGTAGGGTCATTAATGGCTTTATCAAGATTTATAGGTCTATGGAGTGAGTCCAAAGTGCTTTCGAGAGGTAAACCATGCTTGAATTGGTTAGCAGAGGCTTCGGGTGGCGTAGAAGGGTTACACAAGGTTTTACTGCACAAACAGGTGAAAACGAGCAAAATTGGGGCTTTCGTGTTTAAATGGGTAAACGTTTGATTTTTTTTAATTTTGGTGCAAAGTGAACAGTAGATGGTTTTGTCATTTAGCGAGAGGGTGGTAAGCGGTTTATTTCGCACTACTTTTGTCGGCTTGGTGGTATTCAAGAGGGGTCGCCTGATTCTATTCATTAAATGACACGTAGCATCGTGGGTCGTGCGGAAAACCACTTTTTCGGGTGGGTATCATTTGGCGGATGATCCCACTCAAAATGGCTTATGAGCGTTGGATGTGGGCCTTCCGATTGGATGGTGATCGCACTGCAGGGTAAAGGGGGCGGGCGGGGATGGGTTAATTACGGAAGTATGGTGATTAAGCATGGTTTAATGATGAACTTAGGCGGCGGGGGGTGATTTGCGGAATTTTACTTAACGTAATCACGAATCGATCAGTTAATGAACTTTGTCGAGGTTTGGGTGAAATTCGTAGTTTTATAGTTAAAACTAGGTCTAGGGATATTAATGTAAGGGATTTAATATATACATATGGGAAAGGATATTAATGGGAATTAATATATAAAAGTTAGAAGTTAATATGAAAATGGCAGAAATGAATTTCACTAAGCATAATGTATTTTCTGTGATTTGTTTCCTTTTTGCATATATGCATTATAACTTAGGCTAAAGTGTTTTTTGTGGTTTTTGGGAAAAAGGGGTTTTACATGGGGGTGATTACTTTCCCTGGAAAATAGTGTTTTAACCTTAGGAAAAGGGGTTTTATTAAGGAAATGAGGGGGAATGAAGGGAGGTGAATTTTTGATGAGGGGGAATCTAGTACTTGTTGTCCTTAAGTCATTAAGCCGAGGGTCCGGTCCCCCCAAAAGTTAGAGAAATGCTCTGAGCCTCTTTGACTTAAAGGTTTTTGAGCACTTTGAATTTATTTATGGGAAATTAGTAAAGTAAAGGTATGAAATGAATGGGGGGAGTTAATTAATTGACTTTATAAACCTTATGCATGCTTAATTGCCCATTCACATTTGAAATATATTTTGAAAGATGATAAATGTGATTTTGTCTAATTAATCAACATACTTGTGCAACCTTTCTTCTACTTACCCATCTACTCATCCTACCATATTTTCTTCATTTTATTTGGGTGCATTTAGGATAGCAAACCCTTATCCATTTTCTTTTAAAGCAGGAAACTATCTAATTCTAACCTTATATCATCGAAGGGCTCAGATTAAACTGATGAGCTCCTTTTATTTACTCTACCTATCTAATGATCTGCCAAGATTAAACAGTTTGGTCAGATTTTATTCTCTAACTATCAACATGAAATTTAAAAGCATGGCATAATCAAGATTAAATAGTTTGATTACCATGGATTGTGGCATGAATAACAAGCTACACACAATCATTATTATGCATAAAAGTAAATAGTAGTGGCATTTTGACTTGCACACTTTCATGGTCTTTTGTTTTTGGGGTTCATATTTTTCACCTTTTTGGACCTTTTCTTATTCTTTTTTGTCCTTTGATTTTTCTTTTAGTACATACCCTCTTTTCATTTTTTGATTTTTCAATATGGAAAACATTTGCAGAAAGCAAAGGAATGTACATATTACAAGCCTAACCTTAGTCATTCAAAATTATGACTCCTATTGGTATAGGAACCTAATAGTGGCTCCACTTGGGGATGACATTTCCTTGTGAAATGTCAAGAACACCGTCGACTAGTAGCTTGATCCTTTGGGCCAATCCCACACATATATATTCTCTGTTGTATAATCTTTGTGACTAAACTTTTGAATTGAAAATACACCCTTTTCTGCAAACTAAAATCCGATCTAACATAAACTTGCTGCTGAAAACTGGATTTATCACTTAAATCCTACCTACTTACTCTAAGCAGCTTTCTGACTGTTGGTTAGCTAAAATGAAACAACCAATGCAACCACTCAAGCATTATATACATTGATGGATTTTACTGCTTTGGCTTGTTTGTGATTAAAACTGATGTTCTAAAGCCAAATATAACCTTGTCAACGAATGAGAAGATAAGGAAATACTTGCTTTCCTTTGTAGGCTCTAAAAACTGTACAAAAGGATTTTCCAAAATATATACACTATTGTTCAACTGATTTAAGCAATTAAACACTTGGTTTGGATGGATTCCATGCCATGAAACTGAAATATCACTTTTATCTTTAACACCCTGCAGACTTTCAGATGAGCTTTGTGATGATACTTCTACTAATTGTAATGTCTGTCTGGTGAAACCTTTATCATCTTGATCCTAAATCTGATTGTTAGTTAATGAAGAAAAATTTTGATTGCGTTCACTATCCAACCCATCAGTTATCAGATCATGAAGAACTTGTAAGGATTGCTACAACTTATTACTCATAGGTTTGAATGGGACTTCACAAATTTCTACAAGCTACTCATCCTTTTCTTTAGAGTTTTCATACCACATTTCCTTTAAAAATTGAATTGATTCAAAACATAGTGGTATAGAACTTTCTTGTATTATTTGATCAGGTGTTTCAATGGAATTTGACAACTGTAATTGTGAAACTGAAGGATCTTGATCGGGAATTTTATTGTCTTCTTTGTTGTTAATGTCAATACCTAAAGATTATTGATTTTTGATTGCTTTAAAATTTTCTCTGATGAACTGAAATGAAGCAAAACAAAGAGGCAAAGAAGCTTCACTTATTTCCAAATTTTTTTCACTTTATTCCTCACTTTCATAGCTGATATGAATAAGATGATCATTGTTTTCAAGCTGATGAAACTGAACTTCCTTATTCCCCAAACTAGTTTATGATTGCTTTGTAAAGTTAGTTTGGATTTGAATAACGTAATTATCATTATATTGATCATATTTAGGAAAATCATTAAAAGAATTAATGTCACCAAACATACACATTAGATCAGTAGATTGCTTCTCCACATATAGCTTTATGAATCTATCTTCTGATCTATGTAGTTGGAATTAGTAGGAATTTTTTCATGATTCTCAATCTCTTATTGTTGTGGAATAAATGTGTCATGGTGATTTTGAGAAAAAAAAAATCACCTTTCATGGTGATCTTCTGCATCCTTTCCTCTGTTTTCTTCATCAAAATGTCGAGTTTTTCCTGTGCAGCGTTGTTTTCCTATACTTTTTCTTTCAACTTTTCTCTTCTAATTTGTAGATTAACTTCTACATCTACTGCCATGTTTTTCATATATTCCAGTGTTGAGGGGTTTCATTCTCTTAGCTGAAATTCTATTTCTGGATAAAATGCTCTTGGGTAATGCAAAAGAGTTGAATTAGGGGGAGGTCTTATATTCGATGGCATTGAATAATAGGCTTGATTAAATCTATCTTAAAATTGTTGTATTGATTCATCTGGTTGTCTTTTTAACTGATTATATTCTTCTATGATTACAAGAAGATTGACTTTGATTATCCATCTATCAAGGAAAATTTTGAAAAACTGTTGGAAATTTGAGATGCTTGCAATAGGTAAAATTTTGAACCAACTCTTTACTCTACTTTGCAAAGAAAGAGAAAAAAGCCTGATAATAACATAATCTTCATCAATTTCAAATAAGTCTAGATAATTATCAAAACCTTGAATATGTTTTTGAGTAGTGATACTATTTTCTCCATGAAACCTAGGGAGATGCTTGTAATAATTGTTAGGGAAATCATGGAGTGTAGGAGGTAAAATGAGTGGTTTATATCTATCATAAAATTTATGAGGTACTAGAATATGTACAGGGATTGTATGATTAGACTTGATTGTTTGATGCTCCTCAATTGGAAAAAGATCTTCATAAGAGTTAGAAGACTACTATTCAAATGTGTTTGGAGACTTTATATCTACAATTTTCAAGGGGAAACAATAAAAAATCAATCTAAAAATATTCTCTAAAATATAATATACATTGAAAAAATATATCAATGAGAAAGAACATAATGTCTTGGATAATAATCCAAGTTAAAAGCCTGATCTTTCCACATAGTTCTTTCAGGTTCATTCCTCCAGTGGAGTCTTGATTGTGGAATTGATTTGGAGTCGCCAGGTGGATGATTTTAACCTTTGTGTGTTTGATCATTGTCCACCCTCATAGATCAAATCTAAACCTGTAAAACAATTCTATAGAAAATGTTAGTTCTCCCCAGTGGAGTCGCCACTATGTTATCACTTAGAAATTTCTCAAGATTAAAGAAAGATATTTCCGAGGTAACCAAAAACCAACTTTTAGGCTTAGGCTCTAGCCAACCTAAGTCCAGAGAGGGCTCTCTATATGATTTAGCTTTGTTTTATGGGATATTAGGCTAGTTATGAAAGTTCAGGGGGGTTTTGATTTGTGTTGAAGATTCGGTGGTGGAATTCTTGGAGCACATGGATAGAGCTAGGTCTTCAAGCCATTAGGTTATGGATTCAACAAATGGATAGCATAACTGGACCAGATCATTAAAGGGAATGTTCACGGGGAAAGCCAGCAAAGCAAGATGCAAATATTTAGGGCTAATGGGTGAAGTGATTCTAACCAGGGTGAAAGGGCACTTAAGAATCCTTGAACTAGGATCAGAATGAAGAACAGAGGGTGATCATGAACAAAGGGAAATTAAGAATCTTTTGCTATAGACCAAAGGAGAAAATACGGAAGCTAAGGAGCAGTTAAGAATTCCCTAGCTAATATAGTTTAGGAGAAAACATTTAGAATGTAAATAGTCAAGACAGAGTGCATTTAAGAAATTTTTGAAATATCATTCCATGTTATACATTTAGATTTTAGAGATACAAATAAGATTATGGAAAAAACATAAGGAAAGACAACATTGAACATTAGAAAATACTTATTTGTATTTCGCTTTACACAAGAATCTTGTAAAATATCTTATCTTTATTCCTTGATGCAGCGAGCCAATCCAGTCATTGGTACAATAGAACTTCTATTTGAGAGAAAACGTCTATATAAATGTCTTGGAATCCACCCAGAATACTTCAAATGAAGAAGTATTTATACAAATTCTAAACTGAAATATCTTGAAAAAAATATCAAGATCGGTTTTACAAATATCTCAAATTGTTTTACATTAATAGAACTCAAATAAAGGACACTCGAAACTAATGAATCTATTTGGCACTATATTTATGGATTGAGGGTGAAAAAGAAGAGAAATTCAAATTTGATATCAACTATTAATTGATGATGAGGCATCCCAGTTACTAATTGCACATTTCTTTGTGCATTTTGTCCCAGCAATTCTGCAAAATAGGGTCCATTGATACCTTTGTATATCTCAATAAGAGATAGATATGTAAAAAGTGAAAAAGGTTATTGTATACAAGTATGTTTTTTAGATAAACCTCTCTCCATTTCCAAAAATTTAGCTCCAGATGTTCACAATATTATCTGTAAAAGGATGTCAAAAACAGGACTTTAGACAGTTCGAAAAATAGGTTGTGAAGACATGCACTTATCTCACTTTTCAGAATACCTGTGTACAAAGTGAGATAGGTTTTTGTAGATTATCATTTTAGGAACACAAACATCCTCTAGTGTTTCAAAATTCATCTTGGATTGGCCGAACTAGTTTCTAAAAAACTATGACTTAAACAGGAAATTTCTGAAGAATGTACCATTTTTGCTCTGATTTCATCTTTTAACCTTAAATTTCTTTTATCTTTTTTTCACTTTTACTATGGATAAACTTAATTGTTGTTGGTGAAAGTGTTTTCATCTCTATTTAACCCTTACTACCTCCATGTTTACTTTTACTGTTTACTTTTACCGCTCTGTGTTTTCATCTATCTTCACTTTGACATGAATCTGTATGATTTATGACTATCTTCCCTGCTCTTTGTCTTCATTCTAGCTGCTTTACTTGACTTGGTCTTCAATCTAATACTCTTTAACCCTGATACACTTTGACTATTCTTTACTGTGTCCTTTTACCTTCACTATATATTTTAGCTTTTTACTGTCTATTTCAACAGTAAATCATTTAATTTCATGTTTCTTTTGCTTGTCTTTTAACTCTATGTTTTATTTTCCATCTCTGTTTGAATATATTTGATAACAATCTCGGAGTAAACAAGTCTTATGACTAGTATTATTACTGTTTATCCAAGGCTGCGGTCTTTTGATCGCCTGTAAAATAAAACAAATTGTTAGGAAAACGTTGGGTTGACAAGGAGGGTCATTAATGGCTTTATCGAAATTTATAGGTCTATGAAGTTAGTCCAAAGTGCTTTCGAGAGGTAAACCATGCTTGATTTGGTTAGCCGAGGCTTCAGGTGGCACAGAATGGTTACACAGGGTTTTACAGCACAAACAAGTGAAAACAAGCAAAATTGGGGTTTTCGTGTTTAAACGGGTAAATGTTTGATTTTTTTTTAATTTTTGTGCAAAGTGAACAGTAGACGGTTTTGTCATTTAGCAAGAGGGTGGTAATCAGTTTATTTCGCACCACTTTTGTGGGCTTGGTGGTATTAAGGAGGGGTCACCCAATTCCATTCATTGAATGACACGTAGCATCGAGGACCAGGCGGAAAACCACTTTTTCGGGTGGGTATTGTTTGGCAGATGATCCCACTTGAAATGGCTTATGAGCATTGGATGTGGGCCTTTAGATTGGACGGTGATCGCGTTGTGAACGAGCGCGGAGGGTAAAGGGGGGCGGGGGGGATGGGTTAATTGCGGCGGTATGGTGATTAAGCATGGGTTAATGACAAACTTAGGCAGCAGGGAGTGATTTGCGGAGTTTTACTTAACGTAATCACGAATTGATCAGTTAAAGAACTTTGTCGGGGTTTGGGTGAAATTCGTAGTTTTATAGTTAAAACTAGGTCTAGGGATATTAATGTAAGGGATTTAATATATACATATGGGAAAAGGTATTAATGGGAATTAATATATAAAAGTTAGAAGTTAATATGAAAACGGAAGAAATGAATTCAGCTTAGCATAATGTATTTTCTGTGATTTGTTTACTTTTTGCATATATCCATTGTAACTTATGCTAAAGTGTTTTTGTGGGTTTTTGGGAAAAAGGGTTTTACATGGGGATGATTACCTTCCCTAGGCAAATAGTGTTTTAAACTTAGGAAAAGGGGTTTTATTAGGGAAATTAGGAGGAATGAAGGGAGTTGAAGTTCTGATGAGGGAGAATCTAGTACTTGTTGTCCTTAAGTCATTTAGTCGAGGGTTCAGTCCCTACAAAGGTCAGAGAAATACTCTGAGCCTCTTTGACTTAAAGATTTTTTAGCACTTTGAATTTATTTATGGGAAATTAGTAAAGTAAAGGGGTGAAATGAATGGGGGAAATTAATTAATTGACTTTGTAAACCTTATGCAATATTAATTGCCCATTCACATTTGAAATATATGTTGAAAGATGATAAATGTGCTTTTGTCTAATCAATCAACATACTTCTGCAACCTATCTTCTACTTACCCATCTACTCATCCTACCATTTTTTCTTCATTTTATTTGGGTGCATTTAGGCTAGCAAACCCTTATCCATTTTCTTTTAAGGCAAGAAACTATCAAATTCTAACCTTATATCATCCAAGAGCTCAGATTAAAATGATGAGCTCCTTTTATTTACTCTACCTATCTAATAATCTGCCAAGATTAAACAGTTTGGTCAAATTTTATTCTCTAACTATCAACGTGAAATTTAAAGCATGGCATAATCAAGATTAAATAGTTTGATTACCATGGATTGTGGCATGAACAAAAAGCTGCACACAATTAGTATTATTCATAAAAGTAAATAATAGTGGCATTTTTACTTGCACACTTTCATGGCCTTTTGCTTTTGGGGTTCATATTTTCAATTTTTTGGACCTTTTCTTATTCATTTTTGTCCTTTGATTTTTATTTTAGGACATACCCTCTTTTCATTTTTTGATTTTTCAATATGGAAAACATTTGTAGAAAGCAATGATATGTACATATTACAAGCTTAACCTTAGTCATTCAAAAGTATGAGTCCTATTGGTATAGGAACCTAACAACGTCCATCCAACTTTCAGCAATTCCTCTAGCATGTGTGCTCCTTCTTCATCTCATTCATCATCTTGCCATCATCTATTAGTGTACCTATTCTGTAATTCACTCACGATGGGATGACCTAAAATCCAAAACCTCGTAGTCTATCATGATTCGTTGTTTTCATGTTTTGGGTTATAGGGAGGGAGGAAAACTCACTGAGGTAGCATAGAGCGCAGCTCAGGCTAGAATGGGGAACTCTGGGAGGACATCCTGCACTATCAAGAAAAATTACACATTGACCATTGGGAGGCTGAATTGAGCAGTGAAGGACACCAGTGACAGCTTCAGGGTGGGACCTTGAGCGAGACTTCTGTGTATTTCCTGGAGGGAAGGAAAGACAAGGCTACAGGGGATCTGTTGGTCAATTCTGTGTAGTTTTCAAGAGCAAGGCATGTCAAGGCTGCAAGGGACCCGCTGAGCATGACTACACAGTTTTGGAGAACAATGCAGGATAGGTAGCAGAGGGCCTACTAGACATGATTGCTTATTTCTGGAGAACAGTGCAGGATAGGTAGCAGAGGGCCTGCTAGACATGTTTACGCAGTTTATGAAGGTATTGCAAAATAAGTTAGTAAGAGGACCATCTGGACATGTCTACGCATTTTTGGAGATCATTGGAGTTTTTCGGTAGACCAGAAGGAGGCTTGATGATTGTGCTTGAGAAACGTTTAGTCTAATTTGTACATGGAGGCAGTTTCTACATAATTCTGGAAGGCAGACATGCTACTCACTTGGAGGACAACCTCAAGCATTGTGTAGTTCCAAGCAGCAGAGCAAGGTCACTGAGGGCTGAGACTACACAGTCCAGCTCAGTCAAGATCCAATGGAAGAGGGTTGTATGATCGGACAGAGTTTCAGGAAAATGGCTAAGTGAACTTGTGAAAACTTGACATTGTGATCATACACTTAGCATACTTTGAAAGTGAGACAACACAGACCACGATTACAACAAGACAAAACATGCCCTCTATGACATTATCTTAGAGCTAAAAGAGACAAGCGTGACATTTGAGATAGACCTTCGGACGACCGTGATGACACGTGGGTGACAATTCTTACAACTTTGTGTGTGAGTATGATAGATGTTCCATAGCGAAGACAACCCAAACACACAAAGACAAACCTTCAAACTCACCAAAACAGTATCGCAAGCATGACAAAGCAATCAATATGCCAAAAGATGACCGCTGGTCAAAAAAGAAAAAGGGTGAAAAGACTTCACAAGAGCTCATGGGGTGAGCTCGAGTGTTTGCAACCATCAAATGAAAAACCAAGGAAGGCTCTGAAATTTGGATGTAAACCAAAATTTTGGAGGGTGTTGCAGCCACTACAACACTTGGCGGCACATTAGTTGAATACCAGCTTCTATCTTTTGGTTTGTTTATAGTGCAAGGCCTCGACTTTTGGGGAGTATTGATTAGTTGGGCGGATCACTTTGGCTTCCCCACTTACCCCATGGATAGACATGGTTCACCTTGTACTGAATAAGTTGAACACAACATAAAATTCAACTAGATCACATTGTTTCAAATCGGAAATGGTAATTCGGCTTGCGAGCTTAAGATTTTCAGAGTATTGTTTTTCATCTCTGGTGTTGCTCCACTTCTAGCAGGCCTGAAGAGTACCCTGATAGAGTCACGTAGGAACACAAGCATTGCTCAATGCCAGCAAGCCTGGATATTACCCTAGTGGAGTTGTCTGCTTCACCTCTCTACACAAGAAGCCTTTATCTTATTTCTCCTTTGTTATTTTTTGAAAGAGAACTATGCATAGGCACTTATATATTTTTGGGGTGGAAGAGGGATCCTGACTTATTGAGAGTAGGAGAGATTGTTCCTTCAGAGAAGCATATAAAGATATTTGATTTAGGTTTTCTCATTTATATTTTCCCCTTATCCATTTCTACTAGTTGGGTAAGCTTGAACACACCAAAGTAGAAAACTAAGTATAGGCATGAGGATTCCTAAACTAGACACAGGTTCATGGTTCAACCAAAACTTTCACTATAGACAGATCATATTTTCCGTCAAGACTTCATCAGTCATACGTTATAACCAAGCACAAAGAAGATGGACACAAGACAAGCCAAGCACTACAATGTCAAAAGACTCTTTGAACTTTAGCCACATACCCATTCAAAAACCGGAACATAGTGTAGGCACAACACTTATTCACATAGTGCAAAAAAATGGAAAACTCAACACAAAAGGAAAAACAAGATGAAAGGAAAGGCGTACACAACAAGGAAACAAAAATAGAAGACAAGAAAGAAAAATGACTAAAGCAACAGGATGTAAAATATGAAAACCATGACAGACTATGAGTGCAAGATGAGTTCAAGGAAGGGAAAATTGAGATGCAACTAATCCTACTCCTATATTAATAGTTAAACGATTGAGGTTACGTGAAATGAAATTTCTAGTGAATCCACTGTAGTCGCTCCTGACCTGCATCCACAAAGATAGAGGTGATTAAAACAGGTAAAAAGTAGTGTGTAACAGAAAATACAAAAACTTGAACAAGTTGCACACAGAAAGAAATGTCTTTCCCATGGGCAGAAATATGTGTCACGACCACCCATAATGCATTCTTAACTTTTTTATGGATACCCTTTCTAATCAAACCTTGAAAAATTACTACAAGTTCATCCTCTTCTGCACACTTCTCAGGAAGCATGAGGAAGGATTGAAGCTTGTTGCCTGCAATATGACTTGCCAAGTAAAATTGTTCCAACCATTCAGTGATTGGATCATAAAATTCATGATGGTTTTTTGGAAAGCCTCTTGATTTTTGAGAGGATTAATTCTCAATTTGACAGGTGGGATCACGATGGGGATATTGTAAGGAAAAATAAATCTGAGCATTCTCGGTGGTCATGCCAAGACAATGAGGACCTACCATCAGTGCAAGCTAAAATGCCTCACCTACTTGATAGAAATATGAGGAGAAAGAAGCTAAAAAATGAATATCAGAGTGCATGAAGAAACTGTCATCGGACATGCTGATGGGAAAATGATAAGCTAAATGAAAATCACCCAGGACAGAGTAGTGATCAGATGAATTAATTAAGACATCAGATTCCTAGTTTGCAATGAACAAAGAAAATTCCATGTGAAAAATCTTATGAACGCTCTAAATAATGGAACCAAGTTTTCTATGAGCTAGATGTGATGAACACATTTGCAGTGCAAGGTTCGCAAGAAGGCCAAGGAGCTAATCATGAAGAGGGAAATTCGATAAGTATGGCAGCGGGCAAAGAGAGTCTTTAAGATGATCAACTTCACAATCCCATGATTTCACGATAGATGAACATTCCCAACCCAATTCTAACATGAGATATTTTCATGAAGATGGATGCGCTATGACAGATTCATGGATTCGGTCATGCGTGAAATTTTAAAAGTTTGAAAGATCACACCTGAAATACAAAATTTGTTTCACACAGGAATCCACATTGAGTGGAGCCATGCATATAGACGAATTGAGCATGAGAAACTAGATATGATGTGGTTCTAGGGGCTTACCAGAGTCGCGAAGTCTTGACATAACCATCAATGGACGTTGAAATGCCTCGACTCCTTGGTACATCTTGGAACTGTCTAGAATTGAAAAATTGTAATTTGAATCTTGAGCTAGATCATACATGGATTGAGGAGGGTTGTTGTTGTTGATTTCAAAATTTCTCTCAGGATGGCAACCATCTCTTTCATAGGTTTCACCAGAATTTTAACCTTTAGCAAGATGACTTGAAGAGTTGTCTTCATGCAAGAGGAGAGATGACTAGGGATGGGAAGGAAACTCTATGATTAGACTTTTTTCAACTTTATCATGGACCACCTCACCATCTTGTTTCAATTGAGGACATAACTCATTGGATGAAGAAAAAAGAGAATGTGGAGTATCTATGACACATGTGGATGCATTGTGAATGGTACACCACACATGCAAGTGAGGTGAAGAGGAATTTTCAATATGTATGTCTTCTTTGACTGGAGCACATTCTAGATCTGAGTTAGGGTCTTCATGAGAAAATGGAAGATCACATGATGTTGTTGGGAGTTCGTCACGGAATATGGAAGCATGGGAGTGATGACTGCACAAGGTTGGGGGTTGATCAAAAGAATCAATTGCACATGATGTTCCACCGAGCTTAGCAAATTAAGAATTGTTCAAGAATGGAAGCTCATTATTTTGATGCGCACAATTTTGCAACAGAGAGGGAAGATTGATAGTGTCCTCACCTTTCTGCTCCTCTGGCTGTGCAATGTGACTTCATTGTGCCTGATCACAATTTGAGCCAGTAGCTTGAGAATCAACAAGATGTGAATAGTTGGCTAGTGAAGTGGGTTGATCAAGTGAGTCATGGTATAAGGAGTCATCTCTTTTACATGATGGAGGATGGCAGAGATGTAGATCAGATTCGAGACTTGAGTTATGAATGGTGACGTCCTCTTGCAAAATGGAGGAGTGAGTCGTTGCTATAGGCTTCCTGAGCCATTCTGAAAATTCCTCCATATATGCAAGAGAAAGATGAGAAGATAGGATGGGGACATGTTGCACAGATTTCTCAGCTTTGCAATCACTGCAAGGGGGCACCCACATCGAGACCGGAAAAGGAAGAGGACAAGGAACAAATAGGGTGTTGAGCTCCTCCTCTGTAATCTCAGGTGCCTCATGGTTCACGAGAGATGGGGAAGAAGGGAAATAAGGAGGTTTACCGTATTAGGAAACATGAACTTGCCATTTAAACTCTTGTCCCAAGAAATCTGAGTTCATTTTCTTTTTTAGGAATTTTGCAATAGAGGTGAAGCAACCGATTAGCAAAGTCATAAACTAATTCATCATCTTTCATTCTTAAATGAAAGATTATTTTACAGACATCTTGGTGGCGGTATTTATCAAAAGCTTTACGCAACGTCCTGGAAAGCTGAGTGATCAAAGGAATAGAAGCAACATGTAATCTATGACACCATTTCTTAACATGACCTTCAAATGTGAGGGTGAGTAATCTAGCCATGACATCTTTAGACTCTACTTTGTTACACAAATAGAGACAGATAACTTGAAAGAGATGTTGACAAAAAGTTGAATCACCCTCACCATTGAACTTAAGTTTAGACAGGACATGAATGAGTTCTGTAGGGATGGTACAATTAAGCTCTTTCGAAAAACATCTCAGGATTATGATTTTAGGAAGAGCCATTTTCAACATAAGAGATTCAAACTAGACTCTTCAGGTGTAGCCTGTCATCTAGCCCTCATTCTAGCACCACTTTGTTGATGGTGTTGGACCTACCAACAAAGGGGATATCCCTCATGTGAAGTCCCAAATATACCTTAGACTATTTGGTGTAGGAGTCCCATCTAGTATGAAGGCTCAGTTTCCATATACCTAGAGATCTTCCTTGGCTCTAGCTATCAGCATGTGAGAGTGTTACACTGGTATCTTCAAACAACAAGTTAAGTGTGCCAAGTGAGTGTGTAATGTAACTATTTCAAGGTTCTCTTACTACAAAGGGGAAGAGTAAAGTGAGACTCTAAATGAGAGGTAGTAGTACCAGCTAGGACGCGACACACACGAACCATAAAGGGTTTGTCCAACATCCAGCAGAATAGTCCACAGCAGATGTCAGTCATTAAAACTGAGGTGAAGAGGACAACATGTACATCACCCAGTTGATTAGACCACACAGATGTGATGGTCGTTATAACCAAAAAAAAGATGGTCTGTTGAGTATCCCACGGAGTAGTCCACAAGGATATGATAGCGGTGATAGCCAATACACGAAGGTGGTCTGTCTAGTATCCCGTGGAGTATTCCAAAGGGATAAGATAGAGGTAATAATAAATACAACTCATCTTCAACAATGTAAGTACTAAAACAACCAAAGTAGTTCAAATATCTTAGTATAGGTTAAGAAAACATGAATTAAAAATGTTTAAAGAGTACTCTTACAAACACCTATAAGACATGTGTGAAAATGTGTTGGCCTTAACAGGCTTATGAATTAAGAAAAAATCCCAAGAAACATCTATACATCATACATCACTAGTCCCAGTAGTGGGACATTGGAGCCACTCCTCACTCCTCAAAGAATAGACTATAGACTCTCACGACTATGTGGTAGGAGCCAAGGTGAAAAGTCCTTGCTCATAGAATGGGAGGGGTATATATAGCCAAAGGTGATGCTTGACCCTTGTGACTCTTGGACTACCCTCTTGCCTATTCAACTTCCAATGAGTTTTCAAATGACATGACTCTTCAATTTTTTGTGTGCATCCATTGGAATTCACTTTACATTACATTGAGTTACAACAGATATGGCCCATAGTGGTGATGTGGCCAAGACAGCTCATGACACAACTTGACATGACACTGCTAACATCTACTGGATGAATGTAGTGTCCGTGTCAATTTATTGCACTATTGAGTGATGGTTTTACTCTTGATGTGCTTTGTTTTCTCCTCTGCATGGCATAGTGTTGTGGGGTCTTCGATGGTCTTGGTCTTGCATGATGGTTCAATGCATATGTTCCTTTCTCTTGTT
>APFE031604204.1:0-96520 GCA_000404065.3 Pinus taeda | reverse complement strand
GAGTGCATAGATGGTTAGGAGTCAAAGGGGTTTTAGCCCCTTGTTTATGTAAAAGTTGAGTCAGTTTTGAGATCCACCCATGGTCCGCGGACCATGGGATTGTATGTAAAAAGCTATAAGTAGGTGTGTCTTAGAGAGACTAAGGATAATCTAATATGTAATGGGTCGTTATAAGAGAAATATTAGCGCAGAGAAGTAGGGTATATATAGGAGATAAAGGCTCCGTAGTTGAGTGTGCAGAGGCCTAGGTAAAGTCCGCAGCTGAGTGCGTGGACCCCTGCAGCTGAGTGTGCAAGGTAGTTTTGAGTTTGTAAACCTGAACTAAAGATCAATAAAGAAGATTATTGAAGAATTATGTGTATACTTGTTTATCTTTGTTTATTTCCACTTACAATATATACTGTGAATGAATGTTGTGTTTATAAAGTATTGATATAATAATGAGTGATTCTATTGAACAATTGTTAGATGATTTACGCAAGCATGTTTATGTAATTCCACAAAGACTCTGATGAATTATTGAATGTTTATTAATAACATAATATTATCTACATGAACCCTAACTTAGGACTATTTTCTGGTGTGTGTAAGTAGACAAATAGACTGTCAATGGTCCGTAAAGACCAATCGTAGACCTTCACGAAGGTCTAAAGGATTTGGGGATAGAGTTGCAATATCGAGCCCTAAGGGCTTATAGATCTGCGTGAAGGTAGATCAAGGGCACTAAAAGACATTGCATTGATCTCTGGATGCGGAAACTTGGTTCCAGCATCCCCCCATACTGCTTTAGGTGAGACTGCAGCCTACGCTATACAGGTTGTTGCCAAAAGGGCCAGTAGTGTAGAGTTTTGTTGGTTGGTGCAACTAACTCTGAACCAAGGTCAGGACCCCCTAAGACAACAAATGGTTTCCTTGCTAGGACCGAGATCTAGTTGAAGGAGATGTGTGATGTTGCATCAATTGAACCCAACGAAGAAACAAGTTGAAAAGTGGTTGGATAGAGAAATTCACAAATTTGTGGTGCAAGAAAACATGAATCTACACCTGATAAAGGAGCAGTGGTTGGATATGTATTTGTATACGAAGATACACGAAATTTTATTCCACACCTTCCCGATCAAATTATATGAGTGGTTAGCTAAATTGGTAGATGGTCATGGGAGGTGGAAGATTGATGGTCCAATAGTGTGGACTCCAGAATTGGTACGATGATTAGAAGCCTCTGAAGACAGAATCGTGCAGGTTGTAGACCACTGGCTTGATCGAATTATAGGAGGATTTGTTACAGAATTTGTATTTGATACCTCAGTCAGTTGTAGCAAAGCAAAGTGGTGATTTTTCAAAGGACCGCGAGGTAAGTATTTAAGGTCTTTGAATACTTGGATTAAAATGTTGTTATGTGAAAAATGGGTAATGCCATTGCCTTGATGCTCGAAGCAATGCAAAGTGGAAATTTCTTCAAAGATCGAGAGAAATCAGGTTCAGAATATAGCCCGTTGATCGAACCTCCTTCAAGTGGTGAAGAGGGAGCGGTACAAGCCTCAACGTGGAGTGATTTTCAGCTGATAAGATAGGGTTTTCCATGGAAACATCATCCTTCCACTCCACCTCCACCTCCACCTCCACCTCCACCACATACACCTTCACCCACACCTCCATCATCAACCACCTCATTTCAACATGTTGAATACAATGAAGCTGCCAATTTTCAAGGGCATAGGGAGTGAAGATATATATCAGTTTTGGTTTGTTGTGAATGTTTTGTAGACAACGCAACAGATTACTAATGATAATATAAATAAGGTGCAGTTGGTTACCGCTCTGCAGGATCATGCGTTGACTTGGTATATTAAGTATTGTTCTAATAATCCTCTAGCAACGCTAACAGAGACTAAGAATGCTTTGAACAAAGGGTTTAGTAAGCCTAAGTTTGACTTGTAGTCAGTAGTTGGATTTAAGGAGATCACGATGAGGTTTGATGATATGCCTTGGGAGTTAGATAAAAGGTTAAAGTGTGTGATCTACGAAGCTAACATGCAGCTCACAGATGGTCAACAACATGAGTGGTTCATAGCTTCACTTCTTCCCCACTTGAAGATTTCTTTATCGCAACAGAAGATAGGAACTCAGGTAGAATATTTGGAAATCGTGATGAGGTTTCATGCAACGCCTATGCAGGATGCAACCTTGGGGGTAGAACAAATTCACTCTCAGTTACAGAGTCTCTATTTGGAATTACATAGCTTGAAAAAAGACAAAGAGGCTAAGCGTGACATCAGCGTAAAAGTCTAGTGTCTGAAGTGTAAGAGTGAGGGGAATAATAAAGACCATTATCCCATATTTGTGAACTATATCATAGGAAGGGGATCGATTCCCCTAAGGCTGGAAGCTCCAGTAGAACCAACCGTTGGGGCTACGGTATGGTGAGCTATTTTTCAGTTTGCTCGAAAACATGCAACGAATAATTGTCATTTTCTTCAATAGTTCGTTCAGACACCACAACAGTTGTTCTGTTACTTTTGTAAATTTGTAGGCCATGATGAGCGCCACTGTTGCAACTATGAACCGATGATGGAAATAATGCCTACGTACAGGATGCAAGCAAAGACTCGACCTCCAGATCAGGGCACTAGAGGAGCGTGTGGGGGTTATAAAGGAAGAGGACGAGGCCACGGAGGAGGACCTGGTAGAGGTCGCAGACAAGTTATTTTATATAATTGTGGAATGCCAGGGCACTACGCATGGGGGTTTCAAAATCAGACATGCGCATCATTTCGATACTGTAGCTAGTTTTACCACACTGTAGAATAATTCCTAGTGCTGATAGCTAAGATGTAGGAGAAGAAGGATCAGACTCAGCAACCTACACAGAACTTACAAATGATGATATTTGAGCCCCGTGAGGAAGATCACAATGTGAATATAGTGCTGAGGAGTAGAATAACAACTAGTGATGATAAGGGAAAATAGCCTGAAGAGGACAGATGGGTCTGCAAGGCCACAGAAAAGGAGGTTGGTTTTGATCTGGAGCGCGCTAAGGAAACTTTTATGGAAACCAAGAAGAGCTTCACTAATGCTTCCACTTGAGGAAGCCATAACAAAGTGCAACAAGTCAGCACTCCTACAGAGGTTGATCCCTCTGCCCTTACCACGTTCTTGGAAACCTACATGAAATTGTTTCACGATATCAAAAGCTGTGAAATACATACAAGAATTAATAAACAAATGTGCTAGCAAAGAAAATGTCCCAGATGGACACTGCCTAGTCAGAAAAAATGTAAATATAAGGCAAGAACTAGGCATGAGATGAGGCTCACCATGCAGATAGGAGAATATAAGATGGACTAGGTCATTTTGGATTTGCGGTCCGATGCGAATGTTTTTTCAAAACAAGCATTGGAAATAATGGGGAGGCATGTGCTACAGTGGTCTGTGATTTAACTTAGAATGGAGAACCAGCAAAAGATCATTCCGATGGGACAACTATATGGAGTAACATTTGATATAGAAGGTGCAAGCGCAATGGCTATCTTTGATGTGATAGAGATTTTTGATGACAGAAATCCATACCCCGTGCTCCTTGGAATTGAATGGGCCATTGAAATGAATGGTGTCATCAACTTGAAGAAGAGGATAATGTCATTTGAAAATAAATCGCTTTGAGTTGTAGTGCCGTTGGACTCTACAAAAGGGGTGCACTACACTGGATTGGTCCATGATTATGAAGAAAGTGAAGATGAGGTGTATCATATTTACAAGATAATAATGCAAGACCAAGATTGGATCAATCCAATGGCAGATGGTAGGATCACATGGGATTGTGAGAGTTCCTGCACCTCTTACTCAGATGAAGATTTGGAGCATTAGCATAATTGGTTGCATGAAGTATCCACGCTGCGATGCAATATGATGACTAAATCATTGCACTGCGTTTCATCAGAGATAAGGAACTTACCTTACTATGATGGTTTAACTGACATGGGTAAGTTTTTGGATGCATTTGAATGTGAAGTCCCTAAGCATCACTGCTTCCAAGCATTAGAGTTGGCACTGCATGTTATGCTCGCACGATGGTGGGGTATGCACAAGGATAACTTTGATGGATGGCGGGACTACAGAAGAATGAAGAGATTTTGATTTTGCCATCCCAACATTCGATTGGTCGAGAAATACGATGGGAGGGATGATCCATGTGATCACCTAACAAAGTGGACTAAATCTTATGGAACGGAGCCGTAGCTAGAATGGGTACACTTATTTTTCCATACTTTGGATACAATCCCCATGAAATGGTATTTGGAAATAGAGCTCCGCCATGGCAACGCAGAGTGGGATATATTGAGGGAAGAATTCTTATTGACCTTCAGTTTTGAAGATGGCTTCACGAGCATCAATGAAGCCTTAAAGGAGGTTAAGGTAGTGAGCTTTAGAACACCACAAGAACTCCTAGAATGGGTCCAACAAAATTGGAGCACCCAACTGTGCCATGTGTTGGAATGTTATAATGTGACCATTGAAGAGGATGATGAAGGTCCAAGAAATATCAATATTCCAGAGGCGGAAGGGCATCACAAAGTCGAGGGCCCGCAAATAGACAACCCAAAAATCACTGCGTCGTTGGAAACTAAGCAAGTAAACTTGGGACTGAAGCAGAACCAAAGTTTGCAAAGATTGGAGATTACTAAGATGATGCTACTCTAAATAAGGTTGCTTAATTACTTCGCGAATATCAGGATTTGTTCCCTACTATGTTTTCAAACTTAAAGGGAATAATAGGAGACTTGGGTGCTATGAAAATCACTCTGAAGCTAGACATGGAGCCTGTTAAGCAGATGCCGTATCGCCTAAATCCTAAGTCTAAGGAAAAGTTTCGCTTGGAGTTGGATAAGATGCTAGAAGAAGGCATCATAGAACCAGTGGAAGTATTTGATTGGGTGAGCCATGGTGGTCTAGGAGAAGAAACAAAAGGGTGAAATAAGGATTTTCATAGATCTGAGGAAGCTCAATGATGCTTGTGTCCATGACCGATTCCCGATGTTGTTTACAGACGAAGTATTAGACAACGTTGGAGGGTAGGAGGCCTACTCGTTCACTCATGGGTTTTCAGGATATCACCAGATAAAGATCGCGCTTGAGGATAGGAGAAAAATGAACTTTTCGATAGAATGGGGATGTTTTAAATATATTGTGATGTTTTTTAGACTCAATAATGCACCTGCGATATTTTCTCGTGTAGTCATCATGACGTTCAAGGAATTTATTCATAAATTATTGGAGTGTACATTGATGACTGGACGATGTTCGAACTAGTGAAGCACCATGTAGCAAGTTTGCGTTTGATGTTGGATACGTGTCGCAGATACCAAATCACGCTGAATCTAAAGAAATGCTTATTCTGTTTTTCATTTGGGATCTTACTAGGTGATGTGGCATGCAAGCAAGGATTGAAGGTGGATCCTACAAAGATTGCAGTGATAGTAAATTTGGAGGCCCCGAGGAGTGTTAAGTAGCTGCACACGACATTGGGACATACATGATATTATAGGAAGTTCATCAAGGCTTATGCTCAGATTACTACACCGATGGAGATACTGTTGAAGAAGGAAGCCACATTCTATTAGGATGAAGAATGTCATCGCAGTTTGGATGTATTGAAGGAGAAGATGGTCACCGCACCGATCTTGTTCTTCCCTGATTGGAAGAAGGAATTCCATGTACATGTCTATGACTCTTGCATTATGTTGGGTGTAGTGATAACACAGGACAGTGAAGGAGAGATGGACCATCCTATAGCCTTCACGAGTAGGAAATTATCAAAGGTTGAGAATAATTACTCAACGATAGAGCACGAAGAGTTGGCTATGGTGTACGAGCTTCAAAAGTTTAGGCACTATCTGTTGGGTGGACACTTCAAAATGTACACAAATCATTCTACCTTGAAATACCTAGTCAATAAGCCTTTGTTGGGGGGGAAGATCTGAAGATCGCTGCTAGTATTCTAGGAGTATGACTTTGAGGTAATTGTGAAGCTAGGGAGGTTAAACGCAGGACCTAATCATTTGTCGCGAACCAAAACTGGAGAGAAGCCTACTGATTTGGAGGAAGGGTTGTCACATGTGTAACTCTTCATGGTGCACGTAGCAGATAATGATATTGTAGATATTAAGGGTATACAAGTCAGCAAAAGAAAGAGCTAGTAGTGCATGCGACAGACTTCTCATTAATTGTGGGACATCTGTATAAGATGGGTGCAGACGAGATATTGCAAAGATATGTGCCATATTTTGAGAGAAATAGAATTCTCACTAAAGCTCACAGAGGGGTTGTGGGGACACTATATAGGAAAAGACACTACACATAAGGTTTTGCGCACAGGTCTATGGTGGCCAACACTGCATAAGTATTCCCAAGAGTATTTTAAGGCATGCGATGCATGTCAAATAATGGGAAAACCATCACGAAGGGATGAATTTCCATTACAACCTCAAGTATCATTTCAACCATTTGAAGAATGGGCTATTTATTTTTTTGGGCCAATTCATCCCCCAAGGAAGAAAATTGGTGCGCGCTACTTCATCACCACGACAGAGTATTTGACCAGATGGGCAGAGGTGCAGCCGGTTGAGGATTGTATAGGGGCTACAGCAGCGAACTTTTTGTTTGAATATGTCTTTACTAGGTTGGCTTCCCAAAAGTGTTAATGAGTGACAGAAGTACACACTTTCTAAACGAAACGATCAACGCGTTGACAGAAGAATTCTAGGTCTACCATCAGAAGAGTACACCATATCACCCACAGATGAATTGACCTATTGAGGCCTTCAACAAGATTTTTGAGAACACGTTGACAATGATCTGTGATGCACAACGAAATTACCGGGATGTGCATGTACCTACAGTACTATGGGCGTATAGGACTACTTGCAAGAAGCTGACAGGACAAACACCATTTTGATTGGTCTATGGCATAAAAGCTATGATTCCTATGGAATATATTGTGCCTATTCTACACATAACAGCTCTCACAGGTATGGCAAATCACAAAGCCCTAGAGGAATAGCTTGCGCAGCTGATGGAGCTTGAAGAGGACCGATTCTTCACTAGATTCCATCAACAAGTACAGAAGGAACGTGAAAAAGCATGGCACGATTAACACATCAAGCTTCACATGTTCAAGGTAAAATATTTGGTATTATTGTATGATAGCAATTTCACTAAGTTTCTAGGGAAATTTCAGATGCATTGGCTACGGCCAGATATTATCAAAGAAATTACAAATGGAGACGCAATTCAGCTCGTGAAGATGAATGGAGAACCTTTTGCAAGAAGAGTGAATGGAAGTTGATTGAAGCTATATACAGGGGATCCTACATAATGACTATATGGTGGTAGGATAGTCTTAGTGCTCCAGGCTATTGCAAGGGAGCGCAGGACTATAAACTACACTGCTAGGTTCGGAGGACTATGCAGCAAGCGAGCTCCACAGAGAATGGTGAAGTTGTTGTATATGGTATCGCATGCAGGGAGATGTAGCATGGAGGGAGGCCAAGTTTTTCTTCACCTAAGACCTGATTTATCAAATGGACATCTTTGATGGCTGAGCATGTCATCCAAGGCTTGAGAGCTCTTCAATATTTTTTCCATCCCTTCAAACTTTTTCATGAGAGAGTCAATCTCTTCTTCCAATCTTTCATAATCATTATTCTTCTTAGCAAGTTGTTTCTCAGTTTCTTCCTTGATACGAGTAGCTTCATTTACTTCTATTTTAAGGGAGATGATATTTGACTTCATTTTGAAGATTTCTTCATTTCCTTTGCTAGACTGCACTCCATTTCTTCCTTGATCCTTGTAGCTTTGCATGTTTCGGCCTTGAGAAGGTTGATGTTAGATTTTAATTTGAATATTTCTTCATCCTTTGATTTTAGTTGAAATATCCTAATGTTTCTCTCTTTTTCTGCTTCATCAACCCATCCTTCTATGATTACCAATGCTTCCATTGTCTTCTAAGCTCCTTGTGCTAACTTTCATGCTTCTTGTAGTTGATATTTGAGAGAGGAGACCTCTCCCTTGTATTGACCAATCTCTTCTTCAAGTTTCTTCAAGCTTTTGTTCCTTTGTTCAAGTTGACTTGACAAGGTATCTTCTTGTTTCTTTGCTTTATCCAATTGATTTTTCATGGATATGACTTCTTCATGATGCTTTCTTTTGCTTTGATGAAATTCCTTCTTAAGTTTGGCAAACTCTTCATCCCTTTCTTCTACTTGAAGCTTGACAAGGTCAACTTTCTTCCTTTTTTGGTCTTGGTCACCAGCTAGTGCTTTCATATTAAGTTCCTCGTTTTCCTTTTTCAAATTGATAATCTCTTCCATGGCAGCCATAAGTTTAACAAGGAGATCTTCTACAAAATCTCTTTCATTCTCTTCATCTTCTAGTTCTTTGGCCTTGATGTCATCTTTCTCATTTTCAACTTCTATGATGGGTTCTGGATTTCGTTCTTGGATTCCATCATCTTCTCAACTAGTGGTCATGGTCAGTGCTCCTTTTAAGTGAAGGTAATGAAGTTTGTCCCATATACCCTTTGTTGATGAACATTTTTCTAAATTGTTCTTTGTAGAATCAGGTAGCCCATTCAAGATTGCCTTCATTGCTTTTGCATTGTACTCCTTGGATTCTCCATCCGTCATGCTATCAACAATCACTGATTTCCAGATTTCGATGCCTTGAGTCTTTAAGGAATTCCTCCTTCTTGCTTCCCCTATATGAAAGTTTCCATTGAACCATGGAGCCTCCTCAAATTGATTGTCTTATATTTCAATGATAGAGGGAGACACATCTTTAGGAGGATTAGAGACTTTCTTCCTTGGCTTCACCATTTGTTTTCTAAAGATCAACCTTCAAGATGTTAGGCTTTAAGTGAAGGTACTGGCTCTGATACCAATTGTTGGAAATACTGAGGGGGGAGTGAATCAGTATTTCTTTTCAATTGTTATTTTTACCAATTAAATCATGTATATTTAGAACACAAAAAAATGAACAATAGGAATAAATGCTTTTATTCATATAATCTTTACAATAAATTAGATATAATATATATAAGGTTTCAATATGTTGCCAAGCACCAACCTTGGCTTTAGGAGCACCGACTCCAAGGACATCAATCCTTCCAATTCTGAGGCACCAACCCCTAGGGCTCTTACCCTATCTTGTCAAGGCATGTTTGATAGTAATTCTCTGCTCCCAAAATCTTCTTTACTGAATTCTCTCAATTAACAGCTTCACTGTAGTCTCCATGCTACAGCATCAATGACAACCTATATTCATATTGTCCACACAGAGTCTGCAAATTTACCTCATGATTATTTCAAGTAGGCATCATGATCTTCAATAATGTTTCCAAGATTTGTTTAAGCTTTCCAATATCTGGGCTAAGCCTCAATGTATGCATAAAAACAATTCTCTATTTTCAAGCCTCTATTTTTATTGTCGCAATAACTACTTTAGAAGTGATTTTCATGGTATATTACTTCCAAAGAACATACTTCCAAATACTTCAATGTTGGTGTTGTCCACTACTCCCTTCAACTGATGACTGATGAAATCTTACTTGACTGGTCCGAGGTCAAATAGATCTTCATCTTTTGCTAGCCATTCGACTTCCTTCTATCTCGCTGGACCTTTGGCTTTCTTCACTCTTACTGGACCTTTAGCCTCCTTATGTCCTACTAGACCCTCAGCCTTTTTCTTTTCTATTATGTTGGACCTACGACCTACTCTATTTCTTCCACGTCTACCAGACCTTTGATTTCCTCTGTTTCTTACAGTTTCACCAACCCATAAACTTCCCTTGTTCTTTGTTTTATATGCCTGATACCCCTAACCTTTGGCTTCCTTTTCACTCACTTAATATTTCAGCTTCCTCTGTGCTCGCTCTTTAGCTTCGTCTATCTAGGGAGGTCCCACATGCTACATCATTACCTCAATTTGCAATCGCAACCCTTTGGCTTCACAATATAACATTGTCAATACCCCTATTTGTGATGGATGTGATATTCCAATAAGCTTATTTTGATAACTCAATCGAGTCCACAACTTATATTGCAATTGGTGGTTGGGTTCACAAGACTTATCGCAATTGGTAGTTCGATGGTGTCAACCCTTTTGAACTTTGCAATTCAACGGATGTGATATTTAGTTAGAGTGGTTACTATAAACTGATCGAGTCCATAGTACATATCGCAATCGGAGGATTTCAATGTTACATCTCTTCAAGAATTGCAATATGCGACAGATGCGATATTTCCTTAGGATGTATTATAATGGTGCAGTGGGTTTGTATACTTATATCGCAATCACAGATTTCAAGTGGCATTCCTTTTTAATAGATGACTTCAAATGTGGATGTGATATAACATTGAATCATGTTGTAATGGTGTAACGGGTCCATAATAATATCGCAATCGCAGTTTTTAATGTGACATCCATTAATGAATTGCAATGTGAAGGTGTTGATACAAGCAGATGCGATATTACAATAGGGAGGTTTATAATGGAGCGATCAGGTCCGCACCTTATTTTGTAATGCGTCAATCCTTTCATAACTTGCGATGTAGTATTCCAAGTGTGGGACTTCACAATTGCGTGACTTCACAAGTACTTTCCTGCCCCTGCTCTTCTGGCAATTGTTCTTCCTGTTGGCTCTTTCCTCGCTGCATGTTCCTCTTTGCTCTTTCTGATTAATTCTTCCTCTTTGTAGGACTTCATGAGTGAGGGACTTGAGTCATACTTTCCTACCCCCGATATGGCTGCTCTGATGTTAACTCCTTTGATATGTTGGCTCCTCCAATATTTCATGTGATATCTCTTATATGGCTCTTACTCTTGAGCATATGCAATATTTTAATCTTACTCATGGCTTGGCTTTCCTGTGGCTCCTCCTCACTCTTTCGCTCTTACACTTTGGCTTCATGATGGCTTCCGATGATCTTTTCTTATATGCTTCTCTTGCTCAAATATGTCTTCCTTTGACTTCTGATAGCTCCTATTACTTCACAGATCTACTACTTCTGATGAATTCTTCCGATAGATCTTCTTTGACTGCTCCTGTTCTTGACATCCAATGTCTTTCCAATGGCTTCCCTAATGGCTTTGCTCCTTGGCTTCTTGCTCTTGTTTCTTCACAAATTTGTTATGCTTTTCCTTGGCTTCATATCATCATTTAGTATCTAGAATATTGCCATCTTGACATCAATGACAATCTAGATCAACAAGTGTGTTGATAAGGAGAAGGCTGAACAAGAGCAGCGTGAGTCAGAAAGAAGTGGAAAATCCCCTTCGTCAGTTTCCTCCATTGGAAGAAGGACTACCAGAGGCAGTGTAGTTCACCTCCCTGTGGGCTACAAAGGACACCGCATGGATCACAGAGACCAAGATCTTCTAGGTCCTCATGCAAGAAAGCCTCCACATGGAAATTAACCATTACCCAAGGTTGTCCCCAACCTTGTACATACAGTTGTCAACATATACAGCGTTGAAAGCTGACTTCCACCGAGTATACATTCAGGCATGTAAGGATCCACAATAGAAATGGCATGACTTTCCATATTTGGTAATAGAGACAGATGTAGAGGAGGTGATCGTGTGATGACTAGTAGAGTGGCGCTCCCCCTCAGACATAGATGCAGGAACTAGTAAGGGTGCAGGAAGTTTGGCAGCATGAAAAAGAAAGGAAGCAGCCAAGTAGGCTACATAAAACCTGCCTGCGTAGAGGAAGAAGGAAGCCAAAGAGAAGACTCGGATGGAGAGAACGCATTTCTAAGGAGCAAGATGAACAAGAGCTATGCAGGTTAGAAGGAAGTGGCAAATCCCCTTCGCTAGAGACTGATGAGGAAGAATAGTCCGAACAAGGTGGCAGAGGAGATGAGGGGCAGAGCACCCCATTTCATCTAAAGAAGTGTGATAGGAGTAGCGAGAAGGTCCCTGGAAAAATAAAAAATAAGATAAGTTGCAGGGTGACGCCATGGTATTAAGGGATGTTGATCTCAATGAGATCATAGATAAAATACGAAACACTACGACTGAAGTGTTGTAGTAGTTCGAACAGTAGTATATGTAGATTTTGGGGAGCGTCCAAAAGGATCTGTGCGATATTCAGATCCAGGCCAATAGGATACAAGTGGGCACTAGTCAAGTGAGCGCAACACAAGTGAGCCTAACCTTGTGGACGAGTCAAGTAGCAGAATTGGTAAGGACCCTAGATCTTCGAACTGTTGCATTACTAAAAGGTTCCCTAGGCGTGGAGGCAACCGATGATTGCATCATCTTAAGAACACTTAAGAACATCGGGTTGAACATCACAGCACTCCCCAATGAGATTCTTCACACGCTGCATGTGGGGGTGACAGAGGAATTTAGAGGTCGCGAGCAGCGTGCTCTCAATCTTATCAGTGAATACGGGGTGAACAACGAGTAGATGTTTGCTAAGAAAACGTAAGCCTTGAAAGAAAAGGAGATGCTACATGCACAAAGTTTTCGACTCGATTCCGCGGTTGTAGATGCATGTATTACAATGCCTGAGCTTCACATTCCCGAGGACATAGCCAAAAGTGAAGATTAGGAAGTTAGTCGTCGGTGTGTGCAAGGCAAAGGTAGAGGTTGGTCAAGTTCAATTCGAACTCAGCATGAAAATAACTGAGTTGCAGTTAAAGTTGCAGCCCACGACTCTGCTCGAGGTCAGGGAACAACATGGAGCCGCCATAAAAGAATGGATGGCCACCTTAGATGCCGCAGTCACTAACTGTTCAACATTATTTAAGTAGGCAATGGAGTTGGTGACAACTCTGTAGGAAGACACAAACCTGTAGATATTGAACGTGGAGGTAAGGGAGCTACAGAAGCAGTATGATGAATTTAGGGCAACAAAGCACTCCATTGCCCCAGCATAGCACCTAGCCAAGTCGCAAGAGGGGAAGCAGCGCCTCCCACAGGTAGAAGCAGCACAGAAGAAGGAGGCCTTATGTAAGGCCAGGGAGGGGCCTTGGTTAGATGAAGCTTACCAGGTCATCACCAACATTCAAGAGAACCTAACCGGATTGTAGCAAATGCAACAAACAATGACGTTGGTCGCAGAAGGACCAGCTATAGAAAAAATAGTCGAAGAAGTCAAGCAGGCAGCTATGCAAAGCATTGTCAAGGTTGCAGTAGTTCAGGTGGGGCTGGGAGATCTTCACAACAAAATCGTAGTGCCAGGTGAGTGACTCGAGGGCGGCTCATAATCTTTGTGTTGGGGGCCTGTTGGGATGGGGTCCCCTGGGTCATTTTTGGGGTTAAAATAACCCAAATTTTGATGTAATTGATGTAATTGATGTAAGTAATGTAAAGTATCCATGATTTATGGATGAGGAGCATGTAGATGGTTAGGAGTCAAAGAGGTTTTAGCCCCTTCTTTATGTAAAAGTTGGATCGGTTTTGAGATCCACCCATGGCCCGTAAACCATGGGATTGTATGGAAAATGTTATAAGTAGGTGTGTCTTAGAGAGACTAAGAATAATCTAAGATGTAATGGGTCGCTAAAAGAGAAATCTTACCACAGGGAAGTGGGGAAGATAGGAGAGAAAGGCTGTGCAGCTAAGTGCGTAGGGTATTTTTGAGTTTGGAAACCTGAACTGAAGACCAATAAAGAAGATTATTGAAGAATTTTGTGTATATCCATTTATCTCTATTTATTTCCACTTACAATATATGTTGTGAATGAATGTTGTATTTATGAAGTATTGATCTAATAATGTGCAATTCTATTAAATAACTATTAGATGATGTATGCAATCATGTTTATGTCATTCCACGAAGACCCTGACGAATTATCGAATGTTTATTAATAACGTAAGCTTATCTGCATGAACCCTAACTTAGGACTATTTTCTGGTGTGCGTAAGTGGATGAATAGACTGTCAAGGGTCTGCAAAGACCAATTCTACACCTTTGCAAAGGTCTAAAGGTTGTTGGGATAAATTTGCAGTACTGAGCCCTAAAGGCTTATAGATCTATGTGAAGGAAGATCTAGGGTGCTAAAAGACATCGCACTGATCTATGGATGCGGAAACTTGGTTCCAACATCCCCCCATACTACATCGAGTGAGACTGAAGCCTACACTACGCGGGTTGTTGCCGAAAGGTCCAGTAGTGTAGGGTTTTGTTTGTTGGCGCAACTAACTTTGAACCTAGGTCAGGACCCCCTAAGACAACACTTGGAAACCACATGTCCCAAGTAGTGGACTTCATCATGAAAGAAACTAAACTTGTTGAGCTTAGAATACAACTAATGATCTCTCAACAATCTCAATACTATTGCTAAGTTTTCGACATGCTCTTCTTCATTTTTTGAATATACCAATATATCATTGTTGGATTGTATGGGCTTGACCCAGATTTAGAGGTGATTTAGCCAAGAAAATCCCAGTACTACTGGCCCTTTCGGAAACATTCCGCGGAGCGCGGACTGAGGTCTCACCCAAAGTAGTATGGGAGGGTGCTAGAACCAGGTATCCGCACCCTGGGGATGTTTGATGAGCTTCTGGAGGTCTGCAGGTTGACCCTGCATGCACGTCTCTACACACACCTATTATTCCCTCACAGCCTGTGATGTTGCCTTCACGCAGCGCTACTCGGGGCGCGACCTGTATTATACCCAAGTTCCTTGCTATTTAACATGTTATTACCTGATTACTTTACTTATCTGTGTAAGACTAGTGATAATTAACAGTATATCCAGCAATCATATAAGTGTGCATGATAAACAAAACAGTATAAATGTAAAGAATGCAATACACAAACAAATGCATTGAATTTGGAATCAACTTCTCTTTATTATTCTCCGTTCAATATTACAGACTCGACACCACCTTGTGCACTTAGTTATGGGGTTCTGCGCACTCAGTTGCGGACTCTACTAGGCCTCTGTGCACTCAGCTGCAGAGCCTCTTCCTACTACTACAACCCAATACACTTAGACTCTTACTCTATGCTCTATCTTTGCTACTTCACTTCCTTTACAACCTAGAGCCTCGCTCTACTTATATAATCCCATGGTCTGCGGAGCATGGGTAGGTTGACATGACATTACATTACTTTATAATACTTAGGGAAGACAACCCTATGACTCAACCTATAATTCATGCTCTGTGACCGCAATTCACGTAGTCTTACAATACATTTGACCAAAACATGGGCTTTGAGCCCCAAAACATGTTGTGGCGGGATTCCATGCACAACAGGCCCATAAAACAATCATCGTGACTGGTCCCAATTCACTCTGTCAGCGCAGTGATCTTGGCACGGAGCCCCTCCAACTGGTCCCGTACTGCTCGGAGGTTCGCATCGCATTGTTCTGTGGTTTGTTGGACCTATTGCATGCGCTCTTCCTATGCTTCTTTGTGAGGATCGAATCCCTACCTTAGTGCATAGAGCCCCTACATCTATGTGATCTTTCCCTCGATATCTGCCATAATGGTGAAGGCCTCATCAATCCATGGCTAGATGCACGCTTTGAGAAGTGCCTCTTTCTGTCTTGCAGCATCCACCTGCTGTTTCAGTGCCCTTGCTTGCTGCATCTTTGCCATCCGTTGAGTGAGGACGACTGTCTGTGCAATTCCCCTTACACTATCGTACTTCTCTTGAAGCTCACATGCCTCTGTTACCAGGCATTGTATGTTGGGGTCCTCCTGCAAGGATGTGAGGACACCAAAGGCTTGGTCCAACATATCAGTATAGTCTTGCACTATCCATCCAATTTCTTCCAATCCTATTTGAATAGAGCTAATGCATTGCTCTCTAACTTTCGGAGGAGTGGAAGGTTGTGCCTTCAGCCATAGTTCGGCAATCTGGAGATTCAGCTCCAGCTAAAATCACGTTGTTTCCTCGCCCGCGTTTCGAACTCCATTTTCCAAATAGTGGATCCCCATTTCTGTTGGTAGATATGTGGCAATGGACAACTCTGGGACTCGTCGGCATGCTTCATCAATTTTCTGCACTAACTGCTGGTTTTGTGACACTAGTTCGTCACGCTGCAGGCTGAGCTATTCGATGTTGATCTTTTGCTCACTCATCACCTGAATCACACAGCCTTCCTTGGCACGGATCTCTGCTATTATGCCATCCTGCAGTTGGTAAAGTGTATCTCGCAGAAGGGCAGCCAAACTAAGGCCAAGTCCCTTGATCCTTCCAACTGCGGCTCTGTTGATTTCACTCTCTGCTGCTAGCACCCCTTCTGGTAGCACTATGGTGTTGGCCATCTTTGTGCGTAGCAGCTGCTCCGCTGCTGATGTGCCTACTGCACCATAAGTGGCTACGGTTCCTCCTTGTGGATGCCACACCTGTAGTTCCTGCAGCTACACCCTTAGGGCCCCCAACACAGTCTGCTGCTCTGACATGGCTTCTTGGAGTGCTTCCTTGGTGACCTCGTGAACCATGTCGCCAATGTTGTAGAGGTCATATTTTGTTAACATGATCAGGTCGATGGCCAATTTGGAGGCCTTGACCTTTTTCTGTGGACTTGATCTCTCTATGACGCGCGGCCTTTTAAGTTGGGTGGAAGTTGTGGCCACACGGTCTGTGTCCTTTTCTTCCTGTCCTGTAGACAATTCCTGGCCCTCCACTTCCTGCATTGTTGTGACCCCTGTTGTCTGTGCTACTACTACTACTTTAGCGGTCTTTTCCTACTCCACAGCTGCCTTTGCTGCCTCGCAGACTGCCCTTACCTCTAGTACCGATTTTTCATTGTGCCTCTTCTCGACCAACTTCGTGACACGCAACTTGGCCTTATCCTTTCTTTTCTATGCTGCTTTCCTATCCAGCTCCGCCAAATCCAGGGTGCGCCACTCGGGAGGCCATGATTCTAACACTGTAAAAATTGCATTATCAGTGGCGATGAAGGGGAGCTTGGTCCACTACTGTGCTCAATCCTTTCATGCCTTGATGTAGATGTTGTGCATGTCCGCCTTGAAGTCCGCAAAGCTCCGTAGACTATTATGCACTGTGGGGGACAAGTGCAGCTGCTTATTAATCCACATTCGGATGCTCGCCTCCATGAGCACCAAAAAGATCTTTGTCTCGTGAATCCTCTTCACATCATTGGTAGCCCAGAGCGACGCATACTTTGCAACCTCTGGTAAGTCCTGCTCAATGCTCAGGAAATGACTATCCTCCGGCAGTTCGCCCGCTACCAGCAAAATGGACAAGAGTAACCACGCGTAGTGGAAAGTCTTACCCTACAACTAGGCTTCCTTGCAATTGGTCAAGAATTCCTCGCAAAGGAACTCGGCCCAGTTGAATTGGACCCCCTCTGTGCATTATTCAGCTAATGCAACTACCAACACTAGTACTTTGTCGTCGCGACATTTTATCATTACCTTCCCGGCCATGAGTTGGGTGGCTATGCGCACCCCTTTATCTTTGATGCTATTGATTGTGTAACCCCTCTTTTTCTTCTCGAGCTTATATTTTTTCTTCATGACCTTCGTAAGAGCCAAATCTCCATTTTTTCCTGTTATCGCCATGGCGTCCTTTCCCTTACAGGGAATCCAAGAAATTTTGTGGATGAGATCCGTCGTGATGGGAATAGGCTCCTCCAACCATAAGAAACCATCATGCACTAGGAAAAGTAGCTGCCTAATGACGAAAATAGTGATGGGCGTGTGGTGAAAGTGTGGAATCCATAGCAGATGAAGCAATCTAGCCTTCTCCACACCACGTAGCCATTTTCATAGCTCTAATGTTGTGAAGGGCCCCTCTGTGCTCTACTTCATGAGGTTTTCTGTCTCTAAGTGTGGGAACTTCTTGTTGTCTGTGAGGTCCCAATATTCAAACTTCATTGTGAGCACGCATCCCAGGTGCGAGCCCTCAAACACAATTCCATCAGGGAGGAGCGAGGTCTGGAGTGTGCTTTTGGTGGCATCCAGATCTTTTGGTATCTTAGTTTTCCCTTTCTGTAGAGGGACGTACTCAGGCAATTTTGCTACAGAGCGCACTGGCTGGATGTCCTCTTCCATGTCCTCTACTTCCTCTATCTCATCGACGAGAGCCTATAGGTCCTCCTCCTCATCATCTGTCTCAATGGTGACAACCTTTCCCTTTTCTTCCATTGAGAGCTTACCGAACTGCAAATTCTGTGGGGACATGCAGACTGGTCCCGCTGCCTACTTATCTTTCTTTGGTCTTGGCGTCCGAGGCGATTTCGGGATTTCCGGCATGATCACAGTATCTTTAGGAACATCATGTACCATGGGGTTCTGCACGTCCTCGTCAGCAGTTCCTTCTACAAAGCTGAAATCTCTCCTGGTAGCTGCCATCTTGTTTAAATTGTCTGTGGTCATTTGTGAACTTCGGGGCTCGAATATCACTCGGCGCTCAACACTCTATGCTCTAATCAACTGCTCAAATCTCAAGCGAACAAGTGTTGTCACGTGGACAACCCCTGGAGTTTTATAATGCCTTTTGAATTCAAATTCAACTGTTCCCCCCAATTCTAGGCCCTCAATGCTTTCTTGGCAGCAGATTGTCCCAATTCTTTCCCTCAATTCACATCTTAAATGCCCGTCACCCACTCCCTTTTGCCTTAAATCGGACATCCCATCATGAATAGTGACACTAACGGTCACTTCCCAGCCTATCCGCGCGGTAGCACAACCTCCATGCGCGGGCACGAACCTTATGACATGTTGATTCTGTGTGCACCTCCCTTATCGCGCACCTCCCAAATAGACTCTTTTATAGTCCCACACTCTCTTTCAACTGCTTGGAGTGCTGAGACTGTGCTCCCTATGGCTAGTCAGGTGGTCACACAACCTATGCGAGACTTTAACTCACCTTCCAGTATAGTCCATGGAAACTCCTCAATTACCCTCGTGACAGTCAGCGTCGCATGTTCTATCGTATGTAGTGCACTTCCTGGGTTACCGCATTTGATGAGGTGTGGTCATAGCCATGGTAGCAGAGTCATAAATTCTCGGCGATAATCTTTTAATCCAGTGGTATGATCATCGGCACCTTGTCTTGTCATCCTTGCTTTATCGATGAGGCATGCTTACTTGATCTCATTTTCTAGCCTCTTGATCTTGGTGTCCATCAAAATGTTTTTCCTCCTTAGTCGTACCCGGTATTTTTTGAGTTCACGAAGTCTAAGGTTCCCTTGTCGAATGGCTTCCTGAATCTTTATGTGTTCAACCTTTGGTAGCTATGTGATCTCTTCATCCTAGTCTTCACACATCTTCACAACTACGGGAGCTCTTACAGGTGGACTCCTCTTTGCATTCTCTTCAGAAATTATGGTCTCTACTCTGTTCCACACCTTTGGAATCGTTCCCGCAGTCAGGGTTTTGCACATGGTCCTATAGGCCCATCGAACCGTTGGTATGCGCAAGTCCCAATCAGTTTGTCTCGCCTAGTGAACCCTATTCAGTACTTCGCGCACTCTATCGAATGCTTCTCTGTGGACAATTAGTAGTGTGCATTGCTTTTCTTGCTACTATGGTTTATTTTGATTCTCTATTCTGGGAGTGGTGTGCACTTGTGCGGGCTGTATAACATATGTCCGTACCCATCAGGAAAGGTGGGCGCACAAGTTGTTCCGATCCTACTGACTGGCTCACATTTTGAGCTGGGGTTTTCCAAAGCATAGGCGCATCATCCTTCTGTATCCATGCTAGTACTCAAAACTTCTTTTATGCATGCCCCACCATCGTGCAGGTGTTGCGCGCAGTGCCCACTTCATAGCATCGAGTCGCTGCGGTTTCGGTACTACGCTTTCAAATTTGTTCAGGAATTCATCCACCACAGTCAACCCATCATATGTAGGCAGATCCATTACCATTATTGTCACCATCATGTTGCAATTAAGCATTGTTACTTTGTGCAGCCGATTTTGCCATCGCTCTATATCTTCGTCTGAATTCGAAGTGCAGGAGCTTTTGCGCTCCCACAAAATCCTTCCATCCGTAGTCATATTCACCTAATCCTCTTCTCATGCGGTTATTTTGTAAATACAATCGAGATCATCATCACTATCATTGTCGCGCACCAGTTCAGTGTATCGCGCTCCCTCAGCTAGATCTAGCAGTACTACCATGCGTAGTGACTTTTTCTCAAAGATCATTTTGTGCTTCTTCAGATTTATGACTCCATTTATATTGATGGTCCAGTTTATTTCTAGTAGTGCGGGATAGGGATTACTGTCATCGAAAATCTCTATCACTTCAAAATCCACCTACGCGCTCGCACCTTCAATATCTATTGTTACCCCTTGCAATCTTCCCATGGGCGAGATCTTCTGTTGGTTCGTCATTCATAACTAAATAGGGGACCACTGTAGCGTAGGTTTGCCAATGCGTTCCCATGTTTGTTTTGGTAGTACATTCACACACGATCTGAGATCCAAGATTACCTTATCCATTTCATATTCGCCGATTTGCAAAATCAACCTCATTTCCCTTCCTGTGAGCAATGCATGCTTTCCAAGTTTCCGGACCACGCGCGGTTCTCCTGACCCCACGCACCTAGTGATAAGTTCCTGTACTCCTTTTACTGCCTGGCTGTCATGTAGCAGTTTCATGCATGTCTCCAGAAAGGTAGTGAGCATTCAAGGATCCATCCTTGGTTCTAATTGATCCTTACTACCTAAAGTGGAGGCCTCCGTGAAGCTCTTCTTAGCTTCCATGAATGTCTCCTCCGCGTGTTCTAAATCAAATTCAGGTTCCTTTGTAGGAGCCTTGTGAACCCACGCACTTTCTCTTGATTGTTTCCCTTTATCATCATTAGTGGTCAAACCACTCCTGAGCATCATGTTTACATTCGAGTCTTCTTCGTGTGGCTCAGACCTCATCATTTGTAAATTCTGAGTCAGAGGGGGCTGAAGTACCCCTTTTTTGTGCAGTCTTGCTATCAATGTAGGGCAGTCTTCTGCTTCATGATCAAACTGAGTACAGTACAAACATGATGTCCTTGTCAGGTTTGTACAATCATGGGCGTAGTGCCCTAGCCCTCCACAATTATAACAAACTAACTATCCATGACCCCTTCCTGGTCCCATTCCACCTTGACCTTAAACGCGCCCTTGAAATCTAGCGTGTGCCATTCCTTCATTCAGGTGGAGGGCTAGCATTGTGTTCTGCAACCTGTAGGCAGGAGTCTGATCCATCATTAGTTCGAAGCTTCTGCAGGTGCACTCATCGTGGCCTACTAACCTACAGAAGTTAGAAAACAATTGTTGGGACGTCTACGTATACTTCTGCAATAGATGGCAATTATCCGTAGTGTGTTTCCCTCTTATCTGGCAAATCACACACCATAATGTAGGTACCCCACTTAGTCCTACCTGTGCCTCAGGTCTTAACGGTATTGGGCGTCCTCCTACCAAGTAATTCGTGAACACTAGGCAGTGGTCCTTGCCATTAGCCTAGCCTTTGCATTTTATGCACGATACCTCCTCGCGTGCCTCTGGCTAAGGTGTCCTGTCCTGTTTAAAACTCTGCATTTCCAAACAATTTCCCATGGATTTGTTGGACTCCCAAACAAGGGTCTTGTATAGGGGTCTCATGCAATCTCATTGCCATCTCCAAAGCTTCAGCCTAGGTGGAAACTTTTCGATGTGACAGCGCTGTCCGTAAGTGCGGTGTTAGTGACGTTCCAAACCATGCATGGTGCTATCCATCTGTCAACATCATTTTGGCTTTCCAAATCATGCCCTTTAGTCTCTGGTCCAAATCCCAGGTGGTCTCGCCTGGGAGCATTGTGATCTCCTTAAACCCGATGATTGATTTTGTTTCTGACTTTGGCCTACGAAATTCCCTGTTCAGTGTGGTTTGGATTTTTGTGATTCCTGCGTTTGGATGGTCGTTAGAATGCTTGATGTACCATGTTAATGCGTGATCCTACAACGCACTCACTAGCGTATCATTCTTGATATTGTCATCCACAATGCCCTTTACTTCCCATACTACTCTTACCACAAACCAGAATTGGTCTGGATCTTCATTCCCCACTTCTCTGAATACTGGTAGTTTGATCGCACTGGCCATACTAAACTGTGGTGGTTACAAAGGTGGTGTGGGTGGAGGTGGAGGTGAGGAGGGTGAGATGGGTGGTGTAGCTGGAAGTGGTAGGCGTGGAATTTGATGCCTGATCAGACTGACCGCGCTTCTCGGAGAGACTTCCATAAGCTCTTCCTCACTTTCCCGTGAGGGGGAAATTAAGGGACTGGTTTCTAATTCTTCATTACTTCCGCTTCTGTAGATCTTCCCATTCGCTATCCCTTGAGGAAACATTGCTCCACCTCACTATAGATGACGGTCGTATCTACCGTGAATTTAATGATAAATCCTCCTATAATTCGGTCGAGCCAATGGTCCACAGCTCGTACGATCTTATCTCCTGACACTTCTAGTCTGCGCACTAATTCCAGAGTCCACACAATTGGTTTGTGAAGGCTACACCTTCCCAAGTTGTCTACTAGCTTCGTGATCCACTCATACAGCTCATAAGGAAAGGATGCAAAGAAAATTTCATGGATTTCCTTATACAAGTATTGCTCCAACCACTGTTCCTTAGATACTCACAGATTTCTATTTTCCTACGTCGCGAACTCGTGAATCTTCTTATCCAACCACCCTTCAATTTCTTTCTTTGTTGGATTCCAGTGGCATGACATCAAACATCCCTTATGCAAATCTCGCTCCTGACAATGGAACCATTTGTTGGCTTGTATGGGCCTGACCCAGGTTCAGAGGTGATTTAGCCAAGAAAATCTCGATACTACTGGCCCTTTCGGCAACAGTCCACAGAGCACAGACTAAGTTCTCACTCAAAGTAGTATGGGAGGGTGCTAGAACCAGGCTTCCGCACCCTGGGGATGTCTGATGAGCTTCTGGAGGTCTGTGGGTTGACCCTGCGTACACGTCGCTACATGCACCTATTAGTCCCTCACAACCTGTGATGCTTCCTTTATGCAGCCCTACTCGAGGTGTGACCCATATTATGCCCAAGTTCCTTGCTATTTAACTTGTTATTACTCGATTACTTAACTTATCTATGTAAGACTAGTGATAATTAACAGTATATCTAGCAATCATATAAGTGTGTGTGATAAACAAAATAGTGTAAATGTAAAGAATGCAATACAAAAACAGATGCATTGAATTTGGAATCAACTTATCTTTATTATTCTTTGTTCAAGATTATAGACTTGACACCACCCTATGCACTTAGCTACAGGGGTTCGTGCACTCAGCTACGGACTCTACTAGGCCTCTGCACACTCAGCTGCAGAGCCTCTTCCCACTACTACGACCCAATACACTTAGACTCTTACTTTGTGCTCTATCTTTGCTACTCCGCTTCCTTTAAAACTTAGAGCCTCGCTCTATGCCGACATGACATTACATTACTTTACAATACTTAGGGCAAACTACCCTATGACTCAACCTATACTTCGTACTCTGCGCCCATAATTCGCGAAGTCTTACAATACATTTGACCAAAACTTGGGCTTTGGGCCCCAAAACATGTTGTGGGGGGATTCCATGCCCAACAATCATCAATGAATACAATAACAAACTTATCCAAATATGGATGCAACACACTATTCATCAAACACATAAAGGTAGTTGGAGCATTATTCAAACCGAATGGAACTACAATAACCTCATAGTTCCCACACCTAGTCCAAAAAGTTGTCTTGTAAATGTCCTCCTCTTTAATGCATACCTAATGATATCTGGATCTTAGATCAATACTTTAGAACATCGTTGCTTCCTTCAACTAATCAAACAAGTCATCAATCCTCAACAACATATACTTGTTCTTGTTTATCACTTTATTCAACTTCCTACAGTCGATGCACAATCTGAGAGTACCATCCTTCTTCTTCACAAACAATACTAGTGCACCCAAAGGTGATACACTTGGCCTAATGTATCCTTGTCGAGCATCTCTTTCAGCTGCAAATTTAACTCTACCAACTCAAGTGTGCTAATCTTGTAAGGTTCTTTTGATGTTGGAGCTACCTCTGACACAAACTCAATAGAAAATTATACTTCCCTATGAGGTGGAGACTCTGAAATCTCTGCAGTAAACACATCCTAAAACTGTTGTAGAACCGGGTACCTTCTCAAAAAATCTACATCCTCAACTTCCTTACCTTTGTCACTAGAGATATGTGCAAAAAATAACACACACCCTTTTCTGTAACTGTACTTTTCCTACATAGTCGTCACCATCCTAACTGATCTGGATTTCTTCTTTCCCTATAAGACTTTTGGTTCCCCATTGTCATCCAAGCACTCAATGGATTTGTCATAACAATCCACCTTGGTCCTATGAAGGTACAACCAATCCATGCCCAACAACGTACCATATGGTCCCAATGGTAATACATTCAAATGTGTTGTGGTATGCATACCATTCAAATCAAATGAAAAATATCTTACCCAATGGTGAACTCGCTTCTTTGTACCTATACCCAACTGTACTAGCCAATATTTTGCATGCACTTATTTATTCAAACCACACTTATTGACCAAGTCAGGACTAACATAACTATAATTAAATCAAGGGTCAATCAAAATAGAAAAAACTTGATCATAAAGCTTACCATCCATCTCAACGATCGATGCCTGATGGTCTGCCTGTCTGTTGTCCAACACTGTTGTTGGGACAGGGTCCCCTAGGGTCAATTTTACAAATAGTTTTTTTTATTTTTGTAAAGTCTCTGAATTTTGAGGAGCGGAGTGTGAAGGTCATTAGAAGTCAAAAGGGCTTTAGGAAGGTCAAAACCCCTTAGTTTTTTAGAAGTTAAGTTGTTTTATGACCCGTCCATGATTCGTGAACCATGGTATTGTAATGGAAGAAGCTATAAAAATGAGTTATAAATGGTCATAAGGGATATATATCAACTGAATATCTTTATATGGGTAGGTAATATAAGTCAAAAGAGTTTGTTTTCTTTACTTAGGTGAAGAGGAAGGCTCCTGCAACTGTTTATGCAAAGACTTTGGTAAGTCTGCAACTGAGTGTGTGGGCCCCTGCAACTGTGTCCCCAAGGAAGAAAGAGTCTGTAATAGAAGATCTTAATATAATAAAGACTATTTTGGAGCAATATCTGTGCATTTGTTCATTTATGTTTACTTTTGAATTTACTATGCATTCACTCTGTTTATTGCATTTATCATAAGAATTACTTAATGATTGCGCGAAAGTGGTAGATATAGTCAATTACATGATGCTATGAATGTTTAGAACACTTAGCGAAGAGTTTAGATCTATTATCTGTAATTTGCTATAATTTATGCGTTTCAAGGGTTAGGGTTTGCAAAGGTAGGTATAAATCCCTAGGAGTAACAAAAACACGTGACATAGACCTTTGGATGTAGAAACCTAGTTTTGTCATCCCCCAATACTGCCTCAAGTGAGATTGCAGCTTGTTCTACACGTGTTGTTGCCGAAAGGGCCAATAGTGTAGGATTTTATTGGTTGGTGCAGCTAACTTTGAACCTGGGTCCAAACCCCCTCAACTCAATAAATAGTTCTGTTGCTAGGAGCGGGATCTGTCTGAGGAATGTGCGATGTCAAATAAATGGTTCCTAATTAAGAAGGAGATCGAGAAGTTGATAGATCAGAAGTTGCACGAATTTTCGGCCAAGGAAAATAGGAATACGTGCATGTAAAAGAAAGAGTGGCTAAATAGATACCTATATACAAATGAACTCGAAACTTTATTCCGCTCTTTTCCATTCAAATTATACGAATGTATGGCTAAATGGGCAAACAGTCAAGGCATGTGGAAATTGGATATCGCTATTGTGTGGACTCCAGAGATGGTGAGGTGCCTGGAAGCTTCATAAAAAAAAATCATGAGGGCTGCCAATTACTGGATCGATAGCATTTTAGATGGATTCATTACTGAGTTCGCGATTGATACGTCTATTAGTTATAACAAAGCTGAACACCGATTTTTCAAAGGACCAAGAGGTAAGTATCTGAAGTCCCTAAAAACTAGGATTAAAATTCTGTTATGCAAGAAAAGGGTTATGCCATTGAATTAATGTTTAGAAGATACTTGACAGGAACTATGCGAATTCGAAATACATTCAAAAGAGATCTAGATTCAGGGTGCTAAGTTCAATCCTCTGTTGGGAGTGTCTGATAGTGACAAAGAAAGTAGTATTATGAAAACGCCTCAAGGTATGTCGCAGACAGTAAATCAAGGTATTGTGGGAAAACCAAATCCATCCACTCCACCTCCACCATCACCTCCACCTCACATGCCTACATATACATCTCCACCTCTGCCTTTGCCTCCACTAATCAATATGGTGAATGCTATGAAGATGCCCATATTCAAGGGTTAGGGGATAGAAGACCTTGAACAGTTTTGCTTTGTAGCAGATGTCGTGTGGAAGTCACAACAGGTAATAGATGATGACCTGAAGAAAGCACAAGATATAGCACTAAGTTGGTATATTAAGTATAGTACAGCTCATCCAAACGCGACGTTGAAGGAAACAAAGGAAGCATTAAATAATTAATTTAAGAAGCCTAAGTCGCAAGCCCAGTCAGTAACAGAGGTCAAAGAGATCTAGCAGAAGATGAATGAGTCCACGTGGGACTTTGATCAGAGGTTGAAATGTCTACTCCAGCAGGCTAATATGCAGATCACAGATGACCAACAAAAGAACTGCTATATTTCTTTGCTACTACCCCATTTGAGATTGCCACTATCGTAGTAGAAGATTGAATGTAGGCTGAAGCACTAAAGACATTTATGAAATTTGAAGCCTCACTTATTCAGGATACGAATCTAGGAGTATAGTAGATTCAGTCATAGTTGGCTAGCTTGCATATGGAGTTATAGAGCCTCAAAAAGGGAAAAGAAGTCTAGATTGAGGTCCACGCAGAAGTATGGTGTTTGAAATGTAAGGGCCATGGTCACAACAAGGACCATTGCCAGGTGTATCACAATTATCTTGTTGGGGGAGGTCTTGTCACCCTGAAGCCAAAAAAAACCACTAGACCAAGTACAGGAGTGGTACCATGACACGCTATTTGTCAAATTATAGTAAAAGATATGATGGATAATTGTCATTTATTGTAAATGTTTGTACAGACTCCCCAACAACCATTCTGTAATTTTTATAAGTCTATGGGTCATGACAAAGGCAATTTCTGAAGTTATGAATTGATGATGGACCAAACACCAACATAGAGAGTATAGATGGAGGCACATCCTCAGGAACAAGGCGCAGATGCAACGCGTGGAGGATTTCAGGGATGAGGAAGAGGACGAGGAGGAGGAGCTGGAATAGGTTGTGGCCAAATCATTTGTTACAATTATGGAGAACCAAGTAACTTTGCGCGAGATTGTTAGAATCCAATGCACACCTCATGTGAATATTGTCGATATTTTGATCATGTCATAGAATATTGTCTTGTTCTCATTGAAAAGATGCATGAAGAGAAGACCCAAACTCAATAGTATATTCAGAACATCCAAATGATGAGATTAGAATTGCGCAAAGAGGGTCACCTTCTTAATATCATCAGGCGTAGTGGCATAGCTACCGGGGAGGATAAATGGAAAAAAACAAGAGGAAAATGTATGGATTCGCAAGGCTGCTAACAAGGAGTCTGGATTTGGTGTGAATAAAGTAAAGGAAATGTTTATGGAAGTAAAAGGGAGCATCGTAGATGAAAGAGCTTCTACATCAAGGATTCAAAGTACACGCACAAAGAAACATGAAGGAGTTAGTACTATGCAAGAAACAGATCCATGAGTGTTAGCATCTTTCTTACAGACCTACATGAAGCTCCTGAGGGACCAAAACACAGTAGAGGGACTACAAGAGTTGATAGATAATTGGACTGGAAAGAATAAGTCACTGCCAGAATAGCGTGTGGTACATAAGGTGGACAAAGGTAAGAAAAGGACTGGCTGTGAAATGAGATTGACTGCCTAGATTGGAGAATTTGAAATGTACAAGGTAATCCTTGATTTAGGGTCTGATGCAAATGTTCTACCAAAGAAAACCTGGGAAATAATGGGAAGACCAGCGTTACAGTGGTCCCCAATCCAACTAAGAATGGAAAATCAACAAAATATTATTCTTATGGGGCGCCTACATGGGGTGATTGTGGATATTTAAAGGGAGTGTGCCATAGCCGATTTTGAAGTGATCGAAATAGTGGACGAAAATAACCCATACCCAACACTGCTTGGAATTCATTGGGCATTTGACATGAACGTAGTCATCAACCTTAAGAATTGTTGTATGAAATTTGAAACGAAGGACCTAAGGGTTATTGTCCCATTAGATCTAGCCGACGATGCATGTTATACTGAACCCATCTGTGATTATTTTGAGGAGTATGAGATTGAGTAAATATATAAGCTTACTACGCAGGATGAACATTGGATCAACCCTGTGGAAGATGGATGAATTACATGGGAGAAGGAAAACTCCTGCAATTCATATTCTGATGAGGAGCTCGAGCATTTGCAAAACATGTTGCATGATGTATCGTCGTTGCAATGCAATAGGCTTACTAAGTCACTATGATGTATATCCACTTAGGTACACAAATTACCATATTAAGATGGTCTAGAATATGTCAATTTATTTATGGATAAATTTGAAAGGGATGTACCTAAGGAACATCGGTTCCAAGAAATATACATCATACTAAGAGTTACACCTATAATATGGTGGGGTACGCATAAGAACAACTTTGCATATTGGAAGGAATATCAATGGATGATGAAGTTGCAGTTTGGGTAGGCCAATACTTGCATTACGAAACAATATATAGGGAAGGACATTTCACGTGAGCATCTGGCTTGATGGATGAAAGCATGGGGAGAACCACAGCTAGAATGGGTTCATATATTAGGCCACCCTTTGGATACGATTCCAATGCATGGTATTTAGAAACGGAGCTGCGACATGGAACCATAGAATGGGATGTTCTTAAAGAAAGTTTTTTGATAACGTTCAGATTTGAGGATGGATTTGAGTGTATTAATGAAACATTACGAAGATCAAAGCTGCAATATTCAGAATTCTTAAAGAACCTGTTGTGTGGGTACAACAAGATTGGAGTACGCAGGTGCGCCAGGTGCTCAAATGCTACAATGTGACCACTGAGGAAGGTGAAGAGGATCCTAGGAACATCAACATTCTTGAGTCAGAACGAAAACATGAATTTAGAGGGACTAAGATGGAAGTCCCTGATATATCAAATCCCTTGAAGACCAAGCAGGTGAGTAATTGATCGGAAGTGCAACTGAAGTTCACAAACATAGGTGACTATTGGGATGAAGACACAGTGGACAATGTCGTGGAGTTATTGCGAGAGTATCATGACTTGTTTCCCACCAATTTATATGATCTAAAAGGGATAGTAGGGGATACAGGTGTCATGAAGATCGCTCTGAATCTAGTTGCGAAACCAATAAAGCAGAACCCCTATCAGTTGAATCCTAAGTATAAGGAAAAATTAAGCGACAAATTGGATAAGATTCTTGCAGCCAGGATTATTTAGCTTGTCAAGGAATCAGACTGTGTTAGTGCTATGGTGGTTCAAGAAAATAAGATGAAGCATGAGATTCAGATATGCATAGACTTAAGGAATTTGAATGATGCTTGTGTCCACGATCCATTTCCTACGCCATTTATAGACGAAGTACTGGAAAATGTTGGAGGTCAGGAAGCCTATTCATTTACTGATGGGTTCTCAAGGTATCATTAGATCAAGATCATGCTAGAGGATCAGAGTAAGACCATCTTTACAACTGAATGGGGTTGTTTTTAGTATACAATTATTCCTTTCGGACATAAAAATGCCCCTGCAATCTTCTCTAGGGTAGTAGTCGCGGCCTTCAAAGAATTTATTCACAAGTTTTTGGAGGTTTACTTCAATGATTGGATAGTGTTTGGGTTAGTAAAGAGACATGTTGCCAGTCTTTGCCTCATGTTGTATACTTGTCGAAAGTATTAGATATCCCTTAATCTGAAGAAAAGCATATTTTGCATGCCATATGGGATATTGTTAGGCCATGTAGTTTGCATGCCATATGGGATATTGTTAGGCCATGTAGTTTGTGGTAATCATAAATATGGAGCCTCCAAAGAATTTCAAACAACTACACGCAACGTTGGGCCACACCTGGTATTATAGGAAGTTTATCAAAGCATATGTGCAAATCATTGCACCCATGGAAAAATTGTTGAAGAGGGATGCAACGTTTTGCTGGGACGATGATTGCCAAAAAAGTTTGGATGTCTTGAAGGAAAAAATGGTCACCGTGCCCATTCTAGTGTTCCCTAACTGCAAGAAGGAGTTCCACATACATATAGATGCATCCTACATAGCATTAGGAGTTGTGCTAACCCAACGAGGTGAAGTTTATATTCACCATCCGATAGTGTTTTCAAGTAGGAAGTGATCGAAAGCATAAAAGAACTATTCAAACATAGAATGTGAAGGATTGGAAATGGTGTATATGCTTGAGAAGTTCAGGCACTATCTGTTGGGTGTGCACTTCAAGATGTACACAGATCATTCTTCTTCGAAGTACCTAATCAAGAAGATTTTGTTGGGGGAGGGGAATTTGTAGATGGCTGCTGCTCTTTCAAGAATATGACTGAAGTAATTGTGAAGCTAGGTTGACTGAATCTTCGACTAGATCACCTCTTGCAGATTAACAATGGTGATAAACCTACAAATATGGAGGAAGGATTTCCTGATGCACAGCTCTTTATTGTACGCATCACATATGACCATTTTGTAGACATAATCCAATTCTTTTCTATAGGTACAACCCCTAAAGGGTATACGACACAATGAAAGAAAGAATTGGTGGTCTGGGCTACAGATTTCTCTGTTATCACCGGACACTTATATAAAATGGGATCCAATGAAATATTGCGTACGTATGTCCCAAAGTATGAATGACAAAGTATCCTCGTTGAAACACATGGAGGGGTTGCGGGAGGACATTATACAGGAAGAGAAACTGCATAGAAGATCCTACGAGAAGGACTATGGTGGCTCACTGTGCATAAGGATTCCAAGGCTTATTGCAGGGCATGTGATATCTATTAGAGAATGGGGAGGCCATCATGAACAGATGAATTACCTTTGAACCTGCAAGTGTCATTACAATTGTTTGATAAGTGGGCAATAGACTTTTTGGGACCAATTCAGCCACTAGAAGATAGGAACCAGATACATCATCACATTGACTGAATATTTAATCAAGTGGGATGAGGCACAACCTATAAAGGATTGTAGCACAGCTACAATGGAAAAGCTCATTTTTTAATACATCCTTTCTTGGTTTGGCTACTCTAAGATCTTGATGAGCGATAGGGGTTCACACTTCCCGAATGAAACAATTGCTATTTTGCTTGAAGAATTCCAGATGTATCACCAGAAGAGTACGCCGCATTACCCTCAAGACCTTAAAAAATATTTTCAATGTGAAGTGAAATGATTGGGATGTGCGCATACCAATTGTTTTATGGGCGTATAGAACTACCTACAAGAAGTTGACTGGAAAAATGCCATTCAGATTGGTTTATGGATAAGAAGCTATAATTCTAACACACTCCACAACAACATCATCAAATCCCCATGGAAACCTCATTGCAACCATAACCATACCATAAAAATGCAACAACCACATGGCTTACAACACAATAAACGCATATGCAATCGACATGAATGCATGACCAACACACAACCCATCTAGATTGAGGGGTGAACCATGATCTGATACCTCTCTGTAACACCCTCCTCCCACATTTACCCAAGTAAATGGCCAACAAGGGTAAACATGTGACGAGAAGTTACTATGATATGATTCTTCCTCCTAAGTCACCTTAAGGAAGTGGAACCAGCAAAAACACACCACACGGATCTTCCACATCAGCAACAAGACCCCCAGGAACCATCCCAACCTCTCAAGTAACAAACCCTTGGGTCCCACTAAGTTTTTTACCATTAAACCCCCAACCGCTCCCTTGATATGGACAAGCATGTGTCCAAGGGGCTCCAGATGCTCCCACATTATGGGTATGTATGCATCCAGGGACTTTTTTGCCTAGTGTTGTGCCTATGTCTCAGGATTTGAGGTACTTTTTCAAGCCTAGAGCCGAGTTCACTACCTAGAACTCAATGACACTTTCAGAATTGCAAGATAACAACAAAATAATGATACATATACAATTACTTGAACAAGTAATTAGTTGTACTCCTACTTTCCATGACAGGAATTTCGTCAAACATGTCACAATTATGTAATCTAGGTGATTAAACAATAGATATGAGAATATGTGTCTCATACTCATCTGAGAGTCACTAAGAAACATTTATGCCTTTGTTATCACTCCGTAAGTTTTGAGGCTGCGGAAAAAATCACAGAGGTAACCACAGAACCACTTTGTAAATTTGGAATCTATCCCTTCCAATTTCAAAGAGAGGTCTCTCTTTATGATTTAAATTTGTTTGATTGGAGGTATTATGCTAGCTATTAAGTTCAAGTTTAGGTTTTTTGTGTTGTTGGGTTGAAATTGGGAAAAAAGGCCATTGGGGAAATGGAGTCACAAGTTTGAGGTGATCAAATACAGAGTTTACAGACTAAACTTATAGGGCAGGCTAGGAAAATTCACTGGATCCTTTAAGATATATGGTGTGAAAGAGAGTGAAAGATTTAGAAATTTAATTAAAAACAAAGCAGTTAAGAATTCTGATTTTAATCTTCAGTGGAAAATATATAATTATTCTTAAGCCAGAAACAGAGTGTACATTTAAACAAATTTTGTTCTTTATCTACTTAGAATAATTCATATTTTAGAATCGTATATGAGAATAAAAAGAAAACAAATTGACTAAGAGAGATACAGTTCACCAATAAAAATGACACAAGAATCATGTAATGCTTGCACTATATTACTGAAAATATGATCAATGGTGGCTTTGTGAGCTTCTTTACTATACAAGTTCTTTTCTTCAAACAAGTCCAAGCACCTATTGGTTCAATTGATGAAGTATCTATACAAATTCTTCACAAAATATTTTGATTCAAAATATCAAGATTTGTGATCAATATCTTAAAATTGTTTACAAAAATTGGACTAAAATATAGGACATTCAAAACTAATGAATCTACTTGGCACTATATTTGATGATTTTTGGTGGTAAGGAACAACAATTCGAATTTGGGAACAAGTCTTATTTGATGAGGTGACATCCAAGTCACTAACTGCCTATGATCTTTTTCCTCACGAGATTCTAAAAAAATATGGTCCAGTGATCCCTTTGAATATCTCAACCCATGACAGTTGTGAAAAAATTGAGAGAGGTTTTTGTAGAGGAGGATGTTACAAACAAAATTTTCTTTCATTTTTTGAAAAGTCATTTCCACCTATTTAGAAATGTCATTTGAAAACAGTGACTTAAAATAGGAAATTTCTGGAAAATATGCCTTCAAATATTCATGTGAATCTCCTAAACCATAATAATGGTTAGAAAACTGAGAGATGCTTTTTTAAATGGGTTTGTTTTGGAAAAAAACCACTTTTAGTTTTGAGAAAATTTTTCTCCTTTGTTTTCAAATCATGCTCGAAATAATTGTGTTCTATAGGAAAAAACATAGTTTTAATTGACCATCTTTTCAACTCGGTGCTAACTGTAATTGCCAGTGTTGACTATTGATCTAGCGAGAGTGGGATGAAATGGATATATGACATGGAGGTGGGAGGTGACATGAAGGCGGGAAAGGAGTAACGGTAGAGAAGTGGGGTCAGGTGGGAGGAGGTATGTGGTAGTAGAGGAGTGGATGTGATGGGAAATGTGGCGGGTGATTCTTGGCATGGGAATTGGTGGTCAACATTGGATGACTATTCGAAGGGGGGATGGGGGCATGGTGAGTGAAAAGGAAAAGAGGGTTGCAAAGTATGGTGAGGGTGACACGTATCAAAGCCTTTTGTACCCCCACACCCCCCCCCCCCCCATGGGTAAAGTGGGATGGAGCTCGGGGGGGGGAAGCACTCCCTTGTCATTGATTCGGGTGAGTTAGAACTCAACCATTGATTCTTGCGCAGTTGATAATCACATGCTGAAAAATTCATTTTTGTCTTTTTCAAATTTATCATAAAACCAAAACATTAGTGCCAAATGCTTTATTACAAACTATTAATCATGATTAAATAACACAATTAATTATTCTAAACATAATTAATTTATCCTAAGCATGATTAATATATTTCTCATTTTTTTTCTTGGAAATAATTTGCAAGATAAAACATTATTTACAATATCATCATATACGCAAATTACAGATACAATCAAGTCATCCTATAAAATATAGGACTCTAACAGCCTCAACACATTAGCTACAGTTTCATCCATTAGGCCATAGATACAGTATTCATTCGTTTACAAGTAAAGACATGATGAGAGCCATACATAGGCACTATCATAATGCATGTTCATAACCAACACGATAATAATAGAAGTGTCAAGGAAACAACAACCATATAATCCACATATGAATCAGTATAATACTCATGAGATAACAAGGATAAATAACCTCATATTAATAATGCAAAGGCCAACCAGTTGTGGGACTTCCACGAGGCACTGGACAGTAGACATGGTTGAGCCAAATATCTCTTCATCTAGTCACCCCCATGCCATATTCGAAGCATGCATGTGGTATCTTTTAAAACACATTAATCAAAACCATTTATGGATTCTAGAGTCCAAACCACCTCAACCTATCAAATAGTGATTCTACCTCATCTTTAGACATCACAAAACCATCACTAGATTGGTCTCTACCCAAGCCTTCTAGGGATCCAGAGCATTGTTCCAACAAAGGCTTCCAATAACTAATAACTCAACCCACAAATTACTTTGGGCTTCCAGAGTGTTTGTCCAACCAGGGCTTCTAGGACTAGTAAATCAACCCACCAAGGGCTTCTAGAGAATTTTTCCAGCCAAGGATTCTAGGACTAATAACTCAACCAAAGTTGTTACAGGGCTTCTAGATCGTTTTTCCAATCAAGGCTTCCAGGAAATATAACTCCACCCAAGCTAAATGAAACATGATAACCATCTAGAAAAACAAAGAAATGAACCCACAAAGCCATCGTTATCCAGGAAATGAAAAAGCTAGGAAAATCCATTGTCAATTTAGGCAATCCTCTATGTCAATGACAATTCATGACCAATAAACCACATGCATATGTCGTGCATGCCAAAACTAGTGAGGAAAACATACATACAACTCAGTACCTGCAGGAAAAACTTGTTGTAGTTATTGATCACGATGTCCTCTTGCGCTTTCTTGCTTTTCCTTTGCCTTGTTTCTCCAAAACTACAGGTATGCCACACTGTCCAAGAGTTCTCCAAGAAAACACTAAATGTCCAAGAGTATGAGAGAGAGAGAGAACAGAGAGGGGGCTCCAAAACTGAACTAACAAAAGTCTGTGAACTAACCCTCATAAGCCTTTTTATTAATGAGGCCTCTATTTTCTTCATTTTCCATTATTTTCCTTCATTTTCATCCTCACATGCAACCTATGACCTTTCACCTCCCTTTCCTCTTAATTTCCATTATTTTCATAAATAAATGTGCCAAAATGCCATTTTGCCTTTTCCAAATCCTTTTCCATTGCCTTTGCCAATTTTGTTAGCTATTAATTAATCACCAGTGATTCTCATCACTATAGATTTTCCAAACATTTAGCTTGGAATATGTGTCGATCAACCATGGTTATTATTTTGCCTTTATTAACTTTTATTACATGGATTTTTCACGAGGGTTTTTGCAATATTTTTCCAAAGGAAGGAAAAATAGTAGATTTGGGGAAAATTGAAGCAATAATGGGGTGCCATAAATGATAATATATCAAATGTGAGGTCATTCGTGGAAATTTCTAGATATTATAGAATCTTTATGTAATTATTTTCTGATATTGCACATCTAATCACTTCCATGCAAAAGAAAATAATTAAATTTGAAAGGACACCAAAGTGTGAGGAAAGTTTCCAACTATTAAATAAATTATTTACTAGTACATTAGTTTTCAAAATTGTTGAATCAATTCCAAATATTGCACACATAGTCACTTCCTTACAAAACAAGATATTTAAATTTGAGTGGAGATAAAAGAATGAGGAAAGCTTCCAACTATTAAATAAATTACTCACTATTGCACTAGTTTTCAAAAAAAATTATCCAAATGAAGAATTTGTGGTATCCACTAATGCCCATAATGTGGAAATTATTGAAACTACTAGAATGAGAAGCCCATAGTAGTAGTGAAGTGAATAAATGATTTAATGGGATCAAAGAGAAACTGTCCTTAAAGTCTATGGATGTAGAGGGTAGATACGAAGATGTTCCATTGTTAGTTTTCATCGTGAAGGTCGAGACTCATACATCCAAAAGGAGAATATGAATAAAATGAAGTTCTGTAGGAATGGTGAACATAAGGATGATGTCACTACCATAATAGAAGGGAAATAAATGAGGAGAAGGTAGCCTTAAGAGTTATGAATCCAATAATCAAAGTTGAAGAGAGGCTTCAAAGTGAACTTTTGTTTTACTGAACCATTTATTTGTTGATGAGTGTATAGGGATAAACAAAATATTAAAGGTTGAATGAGAAGATAAGGAAGGGAACGATAGGAAATCCAAAGGCTAATATGTAGCATGAGAAAAGAAGAAATTAAGGATGGTGGTAGTGTTGTCGCTCCTACAACACCCTCCAAAAATTTCATTACATTCAAATTTTGGAGCCTTTTTTATAGTCATGTCAAGTGTCACCTTAGTTTTCAAGTGTCATTTCACACCATCCTATATGTTTCAAGTGTTCTTGAGTGTTCTCAAGTGTCGTTGCATTGAGTAGAACATATTTGGTGTATTTCATGGCCGCAACATCTTTGTTGTTGTAAAACGACACTTTTGGTCGCACTTGCACACACTTCACCTACTGTACTCGGGGAATGCATGCAAAGTAGTGTTTTGATGTATACTTATCATTGTTAAATCTTGTATAAGTTTTCTCGATGATTTGGTATGTGTCACACACGGTTTTATGTCTAAATCACATCATGTTCACCACTTTTCCTATCTTTGAGACTTAGACAAATTTTGGCTTCAAAGAAAACCCATTAAGGTGAGAGAGTGCATGAGCACATTATAAAGCCTTGATCGAGAATCCTTTGTTGTTTGAAAGTGCGCCATGCACCCTCCAAGAGCTTAAAGCACACACCCTAAGCCCTTTCCCCTTCCTTGTTCCGAACTGCACCCTTCAAGAAACCACGTATTCCTTTGAGTGCACTCCTTTGACTAGAAGAAGTACACCCTCCTTGGGTGCACAATGAAGGCCTTAAGCTCAATGCTTCAACCTTCCGCAGTTTTCCTTGCACCCTCCTGACCATTTGATAACATGAGTGCACTCCGATGGCAAAAAGCTTCATCCTCCAGCCTTCAAACTTGTGCCATGCTCCCTTGTGGGCCTCTTGAGTGCATGAGTACACCTTAAAGGCCTAAATCCTTCCTTTTTTAGCCTTCAAGCGTGTGCATTATGCCCTCCATCTCTCCCTGAGTGGACAACAGAATTGGGAAGCTCGAAACCTTCCCCTTTGTCCTTCAAACTTGTGCCATGTTCCTTGCCTTGATTGTCTCTTCCTTTTGAGCACATGAGCACATGCCAAAGACCTAAAGCCTCAAACTTCCAGCCCCAAGCCCTCCAAATTTTAGCCCTCCAGCCTTTCAAAGTGCACCCTTGCACCTAGAAGCTCTCATTTCTCTTTCTAAAGCCCACTAAAAAGGTATGAACAAAAAATCAACATAAAACATGTCATACTAGGAGATTTTTAGGTTGATTGTTCCTTTTCTTGAGTGATTGGAGCCACAGGTATCTCAAGAACAACATGGAAATCACGTATGAGGAATATCAGGAAAATAAGAAAACCAAAGGAAGCATTGAATAACAATGAACACATTGAAAACATAGATTGCAAGATCAAATACCCTTTGGATGGTGACGGCATCAATGATCAAAAGCTACATGAAGAACGAAGTTACAAGTGGAATCCATGTCACCACTGAAGAAAGTGCATGTCAACATTCACTATTAGTCCCACTCATCGAAGATAGTGACATGTCATTTCTTCATCATATGATGATGTGGAAGTTGTGATGTAATGTTGTAATTATTGTAAAGACAAATAAGTGGAAGTACAAGAGTCATGTATGGACAAAAGTGTCATGGAAGTCCAAAAGAAATGTAATACTGAAACTTATATGTAATTAAAAAATTCATTTGGAAGTCCAAAGGTCGTTAGGAGTTGGAAATTCAAGTGGCATGGGGATGTGAAAGGGTATGCCTCAAGTTATAAAAGGATCCTCATTTCTCATGTAAATTACCTCTAACCTTGGCTTCTCCCATAAGGCATTAGAGACATAGAGTTAGTACTTTTGGGGAGCAAGTAGCAGCTCTACTGCTCTAGTATTAGAGATAGCGATGTTTATTGTATTTATGTATCTCGGGAATTGTGCTTAATAACGAAGCCTTCTAGGCTAGCACATTTTCACAAATAGATTGTCGTTGTTTCTAAGACTATTCTTTGAATGTTTAGGGTTCATGTTTCTTTCACATGTACTGGAGTAATTGAACTAATTTGGTGACTTCAGTGCTTAACCTATGGGAAATGTGTTGTAATTATTATAAATATCATCACATCTATGTGAACTATTTCGCTTGATGTTAGACGAATCTTTCTCATCCGTGTGTGTCTCCGGTAGGGTAGTACTATTACTTCTCTCTAAGAGGCTCACTTTATTTTCTCCCTTGCAGTAAGAGAACCTTGATACATTTGTAATTGAACATTCACAAGGAACACCCACTTTCTTATTCTAAAGTACATTTGTGCTTCTCTCTCATGTTGATAGTTAAAGCCAAAGCATATATTTAAGTAAACGACAGTCGGGCCGTATTCTGGATGGGACTCCTACACCAAACATTGTGAGGTCTAATCGGGACCTTATATAGAGGAGATCCCATGTATATTGGTGGTATTTTAATAGGATGGAGTGGGAAAGAAATATGTACTAGAAGAAGAATTCATAGGAACCATTGTTTTTCCTAGGGCTTATTATCATTTTTCAGTTGTAGGAATATGAAGGATGTGCAATGTTGCACATGTAGACAATAGGCCCATTACAATTGAAAGGTTGGAGGAAGTAAGGATGGAGTAGTGGAAAATGTTGCAACAAATATGTATAATGAATATTTGGTCAACATAGCCAATGAAGAAAGAAAAGATTCGAAGAAGAAATCTTCATGGCTTTTAGCACCAATAAAGAACAAAACCATAAGCATATGGGGAAGTGAAAGAAAATCATTAGAGGGAATTAGATGAATTAAGGAGATGACTAGAGTAAAAGAAGGAAGTTTATTATTTCCATGCAATATGAAGATGGAATTTTTATTACTATGTTAATGGCCCAAGAAAGAAAGGAAATTGCACTTTCAAGTGTAATTTGAAAGATAAAAGGCATGAGGGGTTGCATTGAGCTAGAGATGAAGCCATCTTACACTATGAGAAATATTATTATTGTGAAAGGCTCGATGAACAATGGGAAAGTATCCAAAGCCAAAGTTTAGAACTGAATGCGGTTCAAGGTGTGGAATAAGGAAAAGAGATACAAATTTTCCTATGTGCATTTTGAAATTGTGTGTGCATTGAAGAAAGTGGATGAATAGGAATATGTATATTGAATTGTCTCCCAAGTAAGTGAAGTGCATAAGAAGGTGTATCGATAGTTACAATGGAGAAGCCAAGTTTCTAAGCAAAGTGTTGATGTAAAAAATTTAGTAAAGAAGTTTGAGGAAGGAGACCTTGTGTTAGTGCATTTGAGGAAGGCAAAGGCTTGGAAGAATCCACTTGGATCTAGGAAGTAGAGTTGGAATGAATCATTTAGCATTGACATGATTGCTTTATGAGCCTTATTAGTAGGGGCATACATTTTACTCTTAAGTAGGGCATACAGCTATCACCCTCCCATTAGCTCTCATCACATGTATATTATGATCAAAGGCAGCCAAGTCATCAATGAAGCTTGAGTTATTCAATCTCAATCCCATCTATTAGTAGTGGCTCATCCATGCACTTATGGGAACCTTTTAATCTACCACTCCTTGGTTTATGCGAGGCCTTCTAGTCGATTGGATCCTGCAACCCTCATCCAATAACATGTGCTTAAAGAGGAGGAGGGCTCATGAAATAAGGGACAAGATAGAGAGGTAATAGAGTGCTCCTCTTTGATAAATGGGAGGTGTATGAGAGTAGTGGAACAAAATAGACATAAAATAATAAGCATTAAAAATAAGAAACATGGAGAAATAAAAGAAGGGTGAAAAAAAAGAACAAAATCGAAAAGAGAGGAAAACTTGAGAAGAAAAAAATGAAAGAAACTTGTATAACAATAAATAAATCATAAGCATTTGGATAAATAATTAATTTTGCTTTATATCCATGCTTGTGAGCCATTTCTAATCATTGTTTAGTAATTAAAGGTGTGAATATTAAATTAAAAGTAGTGGCCATAGATAAAAGTAAATTAAAACACTAAAACATGTACATTTATAAAATTAACAACTTAATATTTTTAAATTACATATGCACACTTTGACATTTATTATAACTCAATGATTACTTTTAAATTACAACCACATAAATTGTTCTAGCACTTTATAATTAATAATAATAAAATCTTTTTTCTTCTTAAGTCTAAAAAATATAATACCTTTTCTAAAGTATGATTTTCTGTTTGTTTTTTTTTTTTTTTTTTATATAATTCTTATTAAAAAAATTATTTATGATTATAACTGGAAAAAATTTGAATAGTGAAAATTAATATTAAAATGTAAAAAATTGATCAATTTTATAAACCATTAATATATAATTATTTTTATAAAATTATTTAAATTTCTAATAATTTCATATCACTGAAATCTTGAGGGTAGATTATGTACATCTATGCGAATTTTAGCAGTCAAATTATTAAGCGAACACAAGTCCTTCGTCCCATAAATAAAAAAATATTAAATAGCAAATTGGTTCATCCTTTGACCAAAACTTAAAATTAAATTATTGTTATTTTTTTGTATATAGAGGAATGAACAACTCTCCCAACCTCTTACTACCACTATATACTCTAGTTTTCTAGCACATAATACTTCATTTACATAGCCATCCCTAGTTGAGGTGCCCCCTTTGGGGCTAAAATTAAACTATTGTTATTAGTATAATATACAATTTTAATATTTTTTGTAAAATGAACAAAAAAAAATCACTGGCTATAAAATTTAATTTTCATTTTTTTTAAATGAAAAATTAAATCCTTTAAAATTTAAACTCTTACATTTTTTCTCAATCTTTCTATATTAATTATTAAACACATTTTCATTTAAAACACATTTATTTTATACCATATATATAAACATTAGTCTCCTTGCACATAATACTTCATTTACAAAGCCATTATAATATTTTATTTACAATACCATGATTAGCTGAACTGCCCATTAGCAAAAAAAAATTAAACCGTTATTATTAAACCATTATTATTGTTATAATATAAAATTTTAATAATTTTATAAATGGAAAACAAAAATACTATCTATACAATATAATTTGCATTCCTTCTTAAATGAAAATTAAATCCTTTAAATTTAAATCCTAAAATTTTCCAGAACCACTTACATTAATTATTAAAACTTTTTCATTAAAATAAATAAATATATTAATTATTAAAAACTTTTTCATTAAAATATATATATATAGATAATCTATTTATTTTATAAATTTATTTAAAAAAATATTTTGAGAATTGAAACTTACTTAATACTTTTATATAATTGATTAAACGATTTTTATTTTAAAACAATTTTATTTATATCATTTACATTAAAAAAAACTATTTTCAAATTGAGCATTTTATTTAATTGCAATGTATTTATTTTATTTAATTGCAATGTATTATTTTTTAGGGTTTCATTTGCCATATTTGATGGAGATTAGATTTGTTGACCTCCCAAGTTTAAATTTTAAACTGTGAACTCTGTAATCTAACTAATTTTATATATTAAAAATCAAGATTTAATCAAAAAAACAATTTCATTTAGGAAAACTCCAAAATTTATAGTATTTAATATTTAAGACATTGGTGGGACTTTTGCAAATAGAAATCAAAATCAATGTTTAATAAAAAAACAATTTCATTTAAGAAAACTTCAAAATTTATAATATTTAATATTTAGAATACTAGTGGGACTCTTGTAAATAGATTCCAAACACCAAAACTGCAGATGCTGATGGGACTTGGGCTCATGGGTGACACCTCAGATTTGAACATTAGTGAGACTCTTGCAAATCAAATCAATTCCAAACACCAAAACTGCAAAGGCCAGAATTGGTGATGGAACTTACTTTCTTATATCTTCTTAGACTACCAAGCTAGAAAAAACCAATCATTTATGAGAAAGCCCATAATTATTTGAATAATTTATGAATGTCACTATATTTATTTGAATAATTGATTTTGAGAGATTGGTTGGAATAGGATGTTTTTGACATGTTGTTTAATTTCCGCATCATTTGCAAGTGTTAAACCGTCTCCTGGCTGGTAAAATAGCTGCATCATTCTTGCATTGTCAAAAAACAGTCCCTACATTTTTCCGGCACATCTTTTGCCTTCAAAAATTCCTCCTTAAAATTTGTGAGGGCGTTTTCCCTAGGAGTATAAACATGTTTGAGAGCTTCTCCCTCTGACAATTCGGGATGGTCCTTCATATAACACTGTACGGCAGAGGCCACCTCTCCTCAACTTCTTTCTGCCTGCACATAATTAGCAACCGAACAAGTAAATTAGAAGATATTAAGTACAGGAGTTACAGATCAAGTAAATTAGAAGCTATTAAGTACAAGGGTTATAATATTTGATTATAAGAGATCGAGTACCCTGCCTGGTAAGTTTTGGTATCGTTTATCAAACGCGCGGTCAAGCACATGAGATATGCAAATTTGGATCGGAAATCAATTTGGGAGAGTATGTTATCCGTAAGAACCTCTCCGGTGAACAGAACAGTGATGAGAACCATAGTTCCCAGTGCTACTGATACAGTAGCGGTCTCTATGTATTCCTGGAAGGATGGCACATATTCAGATTCGGACCATTCTGCTTCTTTGGTGAATGTAGTCTCTATGTATTCCTGGAAGGATGGCACATATTCAAATTCGGACCAGATTATAAGAGATCGAGTACCCTGCCTGGTAAGTTTTGGTATCGTTTATCAAATGCGCGGTCAAGCACATGAGATATGCAAATTTGGATCGGTAATCAATGTTGGAATGATAATTCCAACTGCAGGTTGTAGGTTACAGGCGGACGTGGGCAGCGATGGATGCCAACAGTGATCGTGAGTTTTCCGGCCATCTGAAACTTATCGCACCAGCTTTCCGGCGAAGGAGTATCCCGGTGATCGACTCTGATAATACCTGGAGTTGACGCGTGGGGTGACATCACCCTCTGACATTTATCAGACAATAAATGTCGGTCAAAAATCCCCATCCGATATGTGTCCGATTTTGGTTCTTCATTCTCCGCCGTCCGATTGAACCAAGGTGCATACGGGTCTGGTAAAATTAAATGTTGCGTGGATTAATACTATAGCCCATACTCTATGATTAATGAACTGTCATGTTTTTGGTAAGGTATTTAATGTTTTTTTACGGCGCCTAATATCTATGTCATACGGGAGCATGGGGTATGTAAGATTCATTTAATTCCATATGAATCGTATTTTTGTATGTGCGTTGACTTCGTGCCATGTATTGCACACGGGGAGGAAAGAACCTGAGTTCCCAGCACCGAATGGAGACCAGAGAATAGACATTGTAATGCAGGGAAAGAACGCAGAGAAGTGTGAATGTTTTTTTTGTGGGTTAAAATGCAGTGTGTGGAGAGTGTTGGTTCGCAGCAGCGAGGGAAGTAAATAATGTAAAACACACAGCTCGTAAAAGAAAGGGATGAGACAGAGTCTCTGTTTTTATTTTTGGCACGCACAACAGTGCATAAAAATGAGTAAATAATGTAAAACACACAACTCGTAAAAGAAAGGGATGAGACAGAGTCTCTGTTTTTATTTTTAGCACGCACAGCAGTGCATAAAAATGAGTTGTTGTTCGTTGACATTGTATTAAAAAAAACATATTGTAAAACACACAGCAGTGCAGGAGGGAAGGTGAAGAAGTGAAAGAAGAAAAACCAGGGGCAAGTATGTAAAACCATGAATTGTTTCACACAGCAGTGAAAAGGTAAAACTGTAAATCCCTATAATTTTTGTTTTTCACACAGCAGTGAATGTAAATGAAATTTTTACACACAGTGGTGTAAAATTTCAAAGGAGACAGAGTAATTTCTTTTGTAATGTTTTGGTGAATCCCTCTGAGTGAAAGAGGATGAATATGTCTCAGTAATTTTATTTTAATGAATAGAATTCATTTTATGGTGGTGAAATACTTTGTTCAGTAAATTTTTTTAAGGCTTCCCTGTGCACAAAAGATCCTGGAGTAGAGAAATAAAACAGAGCATTGACTCTGTGTTCAGTTAATGTTTGGTTTTGGTATTTTCCCATTGCAAAAATACCCAACAGTGGTATCAGAGCTAGTCCAGGCTCTTTGATAGTGACATAGCAGGTCCATGCTCTTTGAAGTGTCAAAGAAGCTGAAGGAAAGACCCTTGTTGCAGCAGCAGTAAAGCTTCTCCAGCTGTGTGAAGTTTCAGCCAAAGGGATTCAGGTATTTCTCAAGTTTTTGAGTTGCTGTTGAAGAAACAGTGAGTCATTTTAAAAACACACTGAGGGATTTTAAAAATAGTTAAGAATGGCAAGGTCAAAGAAGAAAGTGTCCAAATCCCCTAAGGTTGTGTCTCCCTCTTCTATTAAAATAGAAAACAAAATATTTGAAAGCATTTTATTTGAGGCTCCAAGGTTAAATGGGAACTTTGATATATGGGAAATAAAAATGAGGACTTTCTTACACTCTGAAGGCATTGAAATTTGGGAGTCAGTGATTGTTGATAGCAAAATGGATAGAGAATCCAAGGAGTACAATGCAAAAGCAACAAAGACAATCTTGGATGGGCTGCCTGGTTCTGTAAAGAAGAATCTAGGAAAATATTCATCAGCAAAGGATATATGGGACAGACTTCATGACCTTCATGCAAAGGGAGCACTGACCATGACCATGAATCAAGAAAGAAATTCTGAACCCATCATAGAAGCTGAAAATGAGAAGGTTGACCTCATCAAGATTCAAGTGCAAGAAAGGGATGAAGAGCTTGCCAAGCTTAAAAAGGAACTTGATGAAAGCAGAAGGAAGCATCATGAAGAAGTCATATCCATGACAAATCAGTTGAATAAAGCAAAGAAGCAGAAAGATGCCTTGTCAAGTCAACTTGAACAAAGACACAAGAGAGTGAACAAACTTGTAGAAGAGATTGGACAGTACAAGGTAGAGGTATCCTCCCTTAAGTCTGAGCTAACAAGAAGCCAAGAAGCGGGCACAAGAAGCTGAAAAGAAAATGGAGAGCAGTCAAGCAGAAATCTCCAAAATGAAGCCAGATATAATCTCTCTTAAAATAGTCGCAGCTGAAGCTACTCGTAGCAAGGAAGAAACTGAGGAACAACTTGCAAAGAAGAATAATGAGTGTGAAAGATTGGAAGAAGAGATTGTCCTCCTCAGGAAGAAGGTTGAAGGGATGAACAAGATCATGAAGAGCTCTCAAGCTTTAGATGACATGCTCAGCTATCACAGATCTCCATCTGATAAATCAGGACTTGGGTATGTAGGTGAATCCTCAAACAAGGATGAAAATGCTTTAAGCAAAGGAGATGTGGAGAAGCCAGAAAGAAATGGTGATGCTCCTAGTTCCAGCAAAGGCAAGGAGAAAAATGAAGGCTGCAATAGAAGAAATCCTGCTCCAAGTGGAAAACCAGCTCCAAGAAGAAATGTAGCTGATGGCAAAAAGGCAAGAGGCAATGGTGATCATCAAAGGATCTCAAGGCAGCAAGGCTTCAGAAGTACATCAAGGAAACCTCCATCTCCCAGGTACCAAAGTTCATTTTTTGGTTATTGTTATTCATGCTCAAACTTTGGTCATATGGCAAAATACTGTAGATCATTTCATGGAGATAGATGTTGTGGTCCCCGACAATCTCCAAGAAATAATTTCACAAGAAGAAATCATGAATTTTTATTCATGAACAATGTTGAATATTTCAAGTGTCGTAACATTGGGCATATGGCACGAGATTGTAACTTGACATGGGCTCTTACACAAGCTAGACCCATGCAAAAGAAGAAAGTTACACAAGTATGGAGAAAGAAGGAAAGGCAATCTGAAAATCCCTTGAACTCCCCAATGGATCTAAATTTGTTTTGAGAAGAGTCTGCCAAAAGAAGACAAGCACACATTAAAGGGGAGCTTGTAATTTTTGTTGTTGAACTGTCTTAACAATCACTCTTTGATGAAGACCTTTTATAAGGGAAAAATATGAAGTTAAATCTGCCATCAATGCAGAGAAGAAAAAGGGGCAGCGCTCAAATGTGAAGTGCAGCAGTGCAATAAGAAAAGTATGCAAAGCATGGAGACCGTCACAGCAGTGGGAAGATAGAACATAAAACAGCAGTTTTTGAATTTTTTGTTATGGAGCACATGCATTGAAATGCATAGCAATGGAAGGTAGTTTCCTTCTATGTAATGTGAGAGAAAATACTCACAACAGAGTGAGTACAATACACAGCAGTAAAAAAAATGTAATGTTTTTCTTCATATGCAATGCAGCAAGCAAAGAAATGCATAAAGAGAAACAGGGACCACAGATTTTTAATGCACATGGGTGAATGATAATGTGTGGCAGCAGAAAAATGAAAGGAACTGCACAGCAGTGCATTGTGTAAAAAAAAAATGAATGAAGACTAAGATTGTGTGAAGCAAGGGTGTAAAAAGAAAAGGCAGCAGCCTGTGTTAATTTTTTTGTTGTGTGGAGAATGCAGCGCAAAACAGCGTGAGGATGATTTCTCTCTATGTGCAAGTAATGGAGAGTAAAGAGTTAGTGTATGGGCACACAGCAGTATGATGAAACAAAAGGCAGCAACAGTGCAAATTGCAGAGGCAACGCAGCAGCAAATAAAAACCCAGGGATGACAGAGTCTATGGTTATGGGTATGGACAGCAGTGCATAAGAAAAGGCAGTAGCGTGATGGAAGAAGGAGAAGCATAGTAATGCGAAGAAAATGAAACCAGAACTAAGAGAGAGTGAAGAAATGTGTTTTTACACAGCAATGCAAATAAGAAAATGCAGCAGCATGAAGTTTCTGTTGAAGAAATGAAAGGTAATGGACAGCAGTAGATGTAAAAGAAATTTTTTCCTTTACAACAGTGAATGTAAGAAATGTTTACACACAACAGTGTAAATTTGTAAGGTGGTACAGAGTAATTGTTCCAGAAAAGACAGAGTATTCTGTCTTTGAAGAATGCACAGCAATGCAGAGTTTGCAAAGAAATGTAAGTGAAGTGCAGCGAAACAACAGCAAGTGTAGACACAACAGTGTGGGGTAGACGCAGAAAAGAAGATGGCACAACAGTGCAGCAGAGAATATGCAGCAGCATAAAAGAACAATGTAATGAGTATGCACAACAGTGAAATGAATGTTTTGTTTTGAAACTCCATCTAAAGCAGTGTTTGGCAGTAATCCCTCCGTGAGAGGAAGTGAAGTTCTTAGTGAATCCCTCTATTAAAGAGGAAGGTGCTTTTCAGCACAGTGTCATGGTAAATCCCTCTGTCAAGAGGAAGATGCTTTTTAGCATACACATGGTAAATCCCTCTATCAAGAGGATGATGCTTTTCAGCATAGTCACAGGTGAATCCCTCTGTCAAGAGGAAGGTGATCTTCAGCACATTGTTATGGTGAATCCCTCTGTCATGAGGAAGGTGCTGTTAAGCATAGTTTTAGGTTAATCCCTCTATTAAGAGGAAGACTATTTTGTTGTTTGTGGAACTGCATCATAAGCAGTTGGTGAATCCCTCTATGTGAGGAAGTGTTTGGGTAAGATTGAATGCCCAGCAGTTGAAATTAAAGGGGAGTGTTGGAATGGTAATTCCAACTGCAGGTTGCAGGTTACAGGCGGACATGGGCAGCAATGGATGCCAACTCAGTGAGCGCAGTGATCGTGAGTTTTTCGGCCGCCCAAAACTTTTCGCACCAGCTTTCCGGCGAAGGAATATCCCGGTGATCGACTCCGATACGATATGGTGGCGGCACGTGTCTCTCGCCTGACATCAGCCGACGCAATTTAGCGGGTGCTAAAGTCCTGCAGCAAAAGGCCTCCCGATATTCTTGTCAGTCGTCCGATGGGGTTCTTCGCTCTCCGTCGTCGATCGCATGAAGCTGCATACGGGCCCGCATCAAATCAAGGATTGCGTGGAGTAAAAACTAAGTTTGGTTGACCTGCAAAAGAATTAAAATGAATTTAAACCATGGTCGTAGAAAGTGGGTAAAGCATTTAAGTTTTTTTTATTATCTACGGCATGTAAAATAATTAAGTGCACATTGGTTTTATGCTTTCATATACGCTTTTGTTTTAGGGTTAATAATATATAACGAGCCAAAATGAAAAATGCTTGTGGGTTGTAATATGAGTTGACCATTGTAAAAAAAATGAAAGCCCGTGGGAGCTGAAGAGACTTGAAGTGTTGCACAGCAGTGCATAAATAAACCAGTTTTCTCATTGTAATGATAAGTATGTAGTGTGAGAGCTCGAGGTGCAAAAAAATGAAATAAAGGTTTATGCACAGCAGTGCGTAGTGTGAAGCAAGGAGGATATAAAGAAATCAGTGTTGATTTTTTTTGAAAAACCAGAAACGCAGCAGCGTAAGATGAAGCCAAGTCTTTGGTATTGTATTTGAAAACATTTTGTGAGATGTTGTAATGTGCAGAAGCACATAACGTTTTTTTGGAGCTACATATGTAAAAGTTTGTTTTACAGTAGTATGTGTAAAATATTTTTACAACATTATGTGTAAATAGTTTTACACCAGTAAATGTAAAAGGGGGTTTTACAGCAGTAAACCCAGCTCAGTAAATTCTCAGATGAAAACATAGTTTTGGTTGAATGTTGTTTTTGGTAAATCCCTCTCAGCAAAGAGGATGAATGTGTATGAGGCATATATTTTAAGCAATAGGAATGTTTTTATGGCTGTGTAATGGACTGTTATGAGTATATTTGTTTTTAATAGCTTCCCTGTGCAAAGGTCCTAGAAGAAATGAAATAGAGCATTGGCTCTATGGTGTTTGTTTGTTTGTTTGGTTTTAGTATTTTCCCATTGCAAAAATACACAATAAATAAGCATGAAAATCACAGCATATTAGCTCTGATTGTAATATAAGGTGAATGGTAGAATTTTTAACTAATATTTTAGAATATTTATAATAATATGCAAAATAAAAATTGATATTTATTTTTAATACTTAAATTAATTTGTTATATCAAATTAATTAATTTAAAGAACAAGGTCATATGAAATGTAATATAATGTAATTTATTTTTTTAATGTGGTATTGACCATACATAGTATTATATAAAAATTATGTTAAAAATCTCTCCCATGTTTAAGAATATTATTAATACTTTTTCAAAATACATATATTGGACCTACATATTAATTATTTTTATTATTAGTTAATAATAATAAAATTTAAAAATAAGTATAATTTAATTAATTTTTTATTATACTCCATAAATCATTTACTACCTAAATTATTTTTATTTTTTTATTTTTTATAAAATAAATTAATTAGTTGATTAAATAATAATTTTGTTTTAATTATTATTTTATTGAAAATATATATATATACATGTTCTTTTTACATATATATATTTAAATATATGTAACAAGGAAAAAAATAAAAAATTTAATATCATAATTAAATAAATAAACAAATCCAATATAGCATTTTTTTAATATTTTTCTCAATTAAATTGAAAAGAAAAAAACTATCTTTATAATAAACCTTAAAAGACTATTGACATAATTATCTAATTTATTTTAAAATAAATAAATAATTTTTTTTTTAATTTCAATTATGAAGTGGGTCTTTCCCCATCCTATTCTCCTTATAGAAGTGGGTCTTTCCCCTATTGAGGGCCTAGCTATGACTAGGCTTCTGTTGTACACACACAAACACAATAACATAGGAGACCATAGATTTCCTAAGCTAGCTTTAAATTCTAGCCAAAATCACCTAAGGCTCAAACGAGGGTGGTATAAAGACACCAATTCATGGTTAAACCATACACACCAATTAGTGGTTAAACCGTTGGGAGATCGACAAGAATGTTGCATTGCAAAACATTAATAACACTAAAAATATTGTTACTTCTAAGTTCAAAGAAAAAATGTGGTGTGAGAAAGATTTAGGAGCTAAAAAAAAATTAAGATATTATAAGGAGGTCATCAACCCCACCCTAGAATATCAAAATCATCTCTCTGTTTTAACTCAAAGAAGAAAATTAATATAGTCAAGATTAGAACGAACTCTCATGAGCTCATAGTAAAACAGGTGGTCGGGTAGTTCCTAAAAAACCATGCATGGCAAGGTTTTGCCATCTCTGTGAGAATATGAACATTGAGGGTGAAAATCACTTCCTCTTAGGGTGCCCCACGTACAACCACATTAGATCTTAGTTTCAAAATCTCTGTTGCAATACTAACCTTCATAACCTTTTACATTGTCAAAACTATAGTGAGCTTGGGTGGCTTCTCTCCAAGCTTTTTGAGCATAGAAATAAAATCTTAAATCAAACTAAATAATTTGTTTCTTTAGGTCTGATAGACCAAAGTTTGGTCTCAAGGGAGGTTCATCATCATCATCATCATCATCATCATCAAATAAAATTTTCTATATATAAAATTTATCTTTAAAATCAAATAAATAAGATATACTATACATATATATATATATATATATATATATGTAATAAGTTATCTAGTGTGTCCTATAAATTAAATAGTTGGTGAATACTTATAAACATCAATTCATTATAAGCATTAAAAATACTTATTTCATCGTACATATCAAGTTGCTAAATTTCAAAAATCAAAATAATTAAGTAAATTATAATTTTATTTAAAATAGAAAATATTATTATTAATGATCAAAAAAATAATATATAAATTAAGTATATATACATTTAAAGAAAGCATGTAACAAGATTCTTAACCATGGAGATTTGACCCATTTTATCATGGAGATTATTTATTTGCAAATAGGTTTTGTTACAATACAATGGGCCAATACTATGGTATATCAATTCAAAGTGCCCAAAAAATCATAACTCATTTCATATTATACATGTTCATGTGGTCTTTTTTTAATTAAAGAATTTAATTAAAAGGAAAAAAACATAAATACCACAAGGACTTCATTGGGGGGCCAATATCATCCCACGTGCATTCATATTGGAGGATATATAGAGGAAAAAATGATATAATATATTGAGCATATAATAGCTCGTAAAGGGTTTTATATTCGCAATATAAAAAATGTAACTCAAAGTTATTGAAAAAATATAAAGGGGTATAAAAAATTTTAATGAAAAAAATTGATACCTACAATGTGAAAGTAGGGGCTTTTTGTATTGGGAAGGTGTTTTTTAGAGGTGTTTTCCAATATATAATCAAATTAAGGGTATTGTTTAGTATGTCATCAAAGATTTAATGAAAATTCTGATACCTACAATGTGAAAGTAGAGATTTTTTGTATTGGGAAGGTGTTTTTAGAGGTATTTTCCAATATATAATCAAATTAAGGGTATTGTTTTGTATGTTATCATTTAGTATGTCATGAGAGGTTCATTTAGTGAAGTTCCCTTGATAACTACTTTTCATTACATTATTCACTTTTTTATCACTTTGATTACATCTTCCACCAAAGGACTTGAACAAGGTGTTTTTAGAGGTATTTTCCAATATATAATCAAAATAAGGATATTGTTTAGTATGTCATCAGAGGTTCATTACATTGTTCACATTTTGATCACTTTGATTACATCTTCCACCCCACGAGGACTTGAACATGGGACCCTAGGGACAACATCCTCCCTCATTCATAGTCACTAATTGGGTTGTCTCACTGGGTTTTTCAACCATTATCAGCTATTCTGATTAACATAATCAATCATATTTAGTTATAGTTACATGTACAACCATAGTCACCCAAATTCAACCATACATTTCTCATAATAGACCTTAGTCAACCATAATTTCACTATATTTAACCATAATCAATCATTGTGGTTAGTCAAATTCATTCATATATTTACCACAATAGACACTCATCAACCATACATTTACCATGTATAATCATAATCAACCACCATAGTAACTTAAAATCAACCATATATTTACTATAATAAATCTTCATCAACTATAACTTCCCCATATTTAAACATAATCAACTAAAAATTGGTGCGACTTTCCCGATAAAATCCGCGCTTATCACGTTTTATCCCTCCAATTCCGCACTCTAGCGCGATTTATCGCTCAAATTCTGCGCTCTAGCGCGAATTATCCCTCAAAATCCACGCTAATCCCTCTTCTGGCGCGACTGTCGGCGCAAAATCCGCACTAATCGGCCTTTTTGCTCAGAAAAAAAAAAAAAATCCGAGTCCGAGCCAGGTGTTCTACAGTCCACCTACTCAATCGAGCACAGAGCTCTCGTGTACACACAGCCACACAAACACTTCAAGCCACACAGGCAATTCCGCCACACAGGCAAGCTAGCTTCTACAAGCACTTCAGCCTCACATGTGACAAAGATGAGGCTCACTCAATCTGAGCTCTGATACCAAGATAAAATATGCACTGAATTGAAAAGAAAGAGATGTAGCTCTCAGGTGTGGCATGCACCTGGAGACTACACTCACAAAACTTGAGAGATTTCTCTCGTTCACTCTATTCCATTAATCAATCAAAGATTAGATCATTAAATACAATACTAGGAAATAGGAAGTTGCACCCAAACCCCATAACTATAGGAACTAATCCTAAACTAGGGAGAAAGTGACAACAATGTAACCATTTTCTCCATTAATATCAAAATAATATTAATTATTCTCAACTAGAGAGAGAGAGAGAGAAGGGGAGTAATAGAGATATAGATAGAGCTAAAGGCCAAAGAGAGAGGAAGAGAGAGACATGAAGAGGAATAAGGGGGAGAGAGAGAGAGAGTTGGGGCGAAGATAGAGAGAATGAGGGAGACAAAAAGGAGAGAGGGAGGAAGATAGAGACATTAATGGAAAGAGGAGAGTGAGATAGAGACAAATATGTATATGTATGTATGTATGTATGAAAATAGATAGAGAAATAGTTAGGGGGGGGAAAGAGAGAGAGAAGAAGAGGAGCGAGGAGAGAGAATGATAGAGGTGGGGATGAAAGAGAGGAGGGAGAAGAGAGGAATATTGAGAGGGGAAAAGAGAGTGTTCACACCTAATATTTGGGATTAGGTAAATCAATTTAAATATTGTAAATAGGAAAATAAAGAGAATTGGAAGAAGAAGAGACATTAGGAGATGAAATCTAATAATATCTCTCTACATGTATATATTCATTTTCCAGTTTAATGCAAAACACAATTCAATTCGTGGTGTTACCTACTGTTGTGACATGGACATGGTATCAGAATCAACCCCTATTTTTAGCAATTTTTGCCTAGTAACTCCTATTTTCTCCGCCATATTCTGCCCCTCTATTCTCAATCCAAAACTTATGTGTTTGGACAATACATTGAATTATCTTTGTGCTACATCCTCTCTCTGTGACACGAGCGAATTATACATTTTTTTGAAGTCTGTGTGTTAATATCAGTGTTGCCTGCATTCGTCGTAATACCACCACCTCATTTGTTGGGTTTCCATCTTGTGTTATGGTTTTTGTGATTTACCGGAAAATACATTCGTGATTCATGCAAGGATTATGAGTATTCATTAGTAGCTATTGGTAAGAAGGAGCATTTCGGTGGAGCCAAAAATGCCCACCAAAATCCTTAACACTAAGAAATATTCACAGGGAATTGTGTGAGCGGTGGCTGATTGTGTTCAATCCTGTGTTGTGGTATCCTGCGTTTCTTTGGTGCATTGATAAACCGTGGTGTCTCCAGGTCCCGAAAAACAAAGCACACCAGAACCATGGTGCATAGTAACGCATTGTTGGTGCAGTCTGGTGGTGCATGGTCATGTTGACTGGTGAGTGTGTTTCATTCAAACTTTTCTTGGGTTTAGCGTTGAAAATTATGGACATGGTTATTGTTTTGGGAATCATCACGTTGGCTAATTATGTTGTGAGCATTGTTGTTATATGCCTTGGTTAAATTATACTATATGAGTTTTATTATATGCTGCTATGCGTTGGTACTTTATGGCAGGCTACATAATTTGAAGATTCTTTATTGTCCATATGTGATGGCATAATAAAGTGCGTTGAAGTTTTAATTAAACACTTTAATGTGTGAACTCAAGTAGTATGAAAGGTATGGTGTATGTATATATATATATATTATTTGGAGCATGGTGCATACATATTATAGGAATGGTGTTTTCTGTGAATTGAGCCACATAAGCGTTGATTTTTTATGAAAGCTTTAAATAGCATCTTATGTGGCATTGATTTTTTTTATTTTGGCATAATTTTTTTTATTTTGGAAATGAAATTGCATGGAGTAGGTAGGAATAGTGAGATTTTTATGGGAATTTTTTCTGAGAGTTAATATCAATTTTTTCTAGCAAGTATTATAATTATTTTGAGGTTAGATCTGATTTTATGATGCATTAACTCATCTTTATTGTGGGAGTAGTTTTCAATGGCAAGGAGAACTATTTTGAGTTGTCTCAGAAGATAAATACACCTTCATTTTCATTGAGTTTTGGAAAGGAGCTTGTGAAGGTGTAGGAGACAATGTACCATAAACCCACTTCAGATAAGGAGCGTGCCATTTGGGAAAGCAAGAATAACAAGGTCTATGGCCTTGATTTCAATGTGAGTAAATGAAGAAGTGAGCCACCATATTTCTCCATTTTCAAATGAATTTGAATCCTTACATAAGTTGAAGGAGTTGTATGACTCACACTCTGAAATTGAAGTTGTTCAATCTTGAGTTGAAAAATGATGACCCTCTTTCCTTAGCATGAAAAGTAAGATTGATTATGCATGATATAAAAACCAATGGTGTTGAAATATACATTCCTCTTATAGCTTATGTCAAGGCACTATATCCCACACATTCACATTTTCTTGGGTCATTGCAAGCAAGTCAAAACATTAAGGAGATTACCTTTGACTGCCTTTAGAAGAAGTTTGTTCAAAGAGAGAAGACTTTTGGGAAGAAGACATCTCCTCAGTCTACTAAAGAAATTGTATGACTTGCATAAAAGGAGAAGAATCGTGCACACCATTCTTCTAGAGGAAGCACTACCTAAAGAGGAAGATGAAAGAAAAATTTTAGACTAAGTGTGAAGAGACAATTCCAAAGGAGAAAAATTTGATCTTCATTGCATACAATGCAATAGAAATGGACATGATGCTTCCACTTATAAGTTTCATTGGGACCAAATTGAGCACGAAATAAATGAAGGGAAAGATAAAACAAATGACAAAGGGAAAGGTAAAAAATGTGATTATGCTCGTTATGTTGTCACACATTGCAACATTGGATTAACTAAAGGGAAAGGTAAAACAAATGGCAAAGGAAAAGGTAAAGAATGTGATTCTGCCCATTATGTTGTAGCACATTGCAACATTGGAGTAACTAAAAACTTATTCAATTTTTCACTTGCTTCATGGAAAAATTATTGGTTTCTTAATTCAAGAGCAACTTACATGACTCAAACCATCAAACTCAAACTGCAACATTTTAGATTTATAACTTCACAACTGTATTAAGTTATGGAGCGGCACCAGCATCCAAACTGAGATTTTCCCAAAACCAATCCTCTATATAAACCAATATAAAGAAAATTACTTTAAAGAAGACGGAAAGCATAAAGAAAATAAAGAAGAATATAACTGCATGAAAACAGTAGGAAAACCTACTGGGAGTCAATACTTAATTATCAAAAGTATGTAACAGCAGTGAAATAAATAATAAATGGAAAAAAGAAATTTGTTATCCTCGAAATTATTTTCTAGATATCTCATTTTCGGAGCATCTGATCAGAATTGCCTTTCTCATCGAACTACCTAACCTCCTCGACACACCTCGTTCACAGCAGGGGTATCTTTTCGATTATTGTTGTTGATATCCATATCATCGATCTTTTCTAGAAAGTCCATTAGAGCAATCTCATCCGCAATCCACCATTGCTTCGCTTGGCATCTGGAAAAGCCAACCTGTTATTCTAATATTCATCTCTCCAGCTATGCGAAAAACCAAATTTAAAGCAATGCTAAAAAAATTGCGTTGCGCGGTTTTCCAAACAATTCGAGGAGTCAAATATAGCGATGTTAAAAGCTTCCATCAGACCAATGGTTGCGGGATCCTAGCAGACAGTTTTTTTTGTTTGAGAAATCTAGAAGTTGCAGGCCATTGAGATGCCAAAGCCAATCCGGTAGATTTCCTTGTAGCTGGTTAATCTTATCCATTTCATTCATTAAGAAAAATAAATAAATTTTTACCGTCACATAAAAGGTTGAAATAAATAAGAGTCTCGTCTTAATTATATATTTTTAATAAATTATTTATTTTTAAAAAATAATTTATTTTTATAAATATAAAATACTTTCCAAAAATTATTTATTTTAAAAAATATTTTATTTTTTAATAAATATAAAATACTTTTCAATGTGTTTAATCACATGGATTCAGTGTATGTTTTGAGATTATTTGTTTTTAAAAATATTTTATTTTTATAAATATAAAATACTTCAATTTATCAAATACATGATTCAATTTAAGTATTATCGTATGTTTTAAGTAAGGTGTAAATTTCAAGATTTAATGTATTATTTAATAGTATTAAAAATTAAAAATTTATTAATATAGGTTTTAAATTGAAATTTTAACAAGTGCTATGTAGTAGTTAGTATTTAAGGCTTATTTTAAATATAGGTAATTGGAGTATTATTTTATTTTTTGTGTATTTTTGGTTCAAATTGATATGGGGAAATTTAGGTTCAACTAAATGAGATGTAAATTCCAAAAAACTTGTTTTGTACAACCAATTGTTTTCTAAAAAATTCATGGGAATTGAACCTGATTGATATAGAGTTAAATGCAATTGTGTTTGAGGCAGTGAAAGCATGAGAATATCAAACAAAACTTTTATTGTTATCTCTCAAATGACATCTCTTTCTTTTGAAGAGTGAAATTGAGTTGGGATGATCTATAATTTGTCATTTAGTATTAAATTAATTTTCAAATTGAATTGTAAAGGCAAGTTAAATAATATTTATGAATAATTCATAATAACAATTGTTTTACTATTAATTTAACAACTAAATTATATCTAGTATAGTTAGTAACTATATATGGATATCAAAATACTTAGTTCCTAAAACATTTGGTATCTTGGACAAAAAAAATCATTTAAAAAAAATAAATATTAAAATAAATAAAACATATTATTAACCATTAAAAAAAATCTAAGTATTATAGGTTTGTCTATGGTTTGTGATTTAATATTAAATTGGCTAAATTTGACATAGCCACTTTGAATAAAACTTGGAATAAAGTTGCAAGAGATTAAACTTCTTTAACTAAATTCACACATTAACTTTTTGCATGATAAGTGAGACCAATCTTCTATGTTTGGTTGGAGGAAACAAGATAAATCAAATTTAACAAACCAATTGAAACATATGAGAAATTGAAGAATAACCTCCCAATAAATGACAAAAAATCTCTAGCACTTGAAACATAATATGAAACTTCAAAGTAAGATCGTGATAATACTTGACTTTGAAATCCTTTCACCTACGAGAACAACATACATCTAGCCACTTAAAACATAATATGAGACTTCAAAGTGAGATCCTGATAATACATGAGTTGACGTTTAAAATCCCTTCACCTACCAAAACAACATAGATCCAAGACACACTTTAGAAATTAAAAACAAAAAACAAAAAACCTTCTTGAATTCAAGAAGATTGATTTCTTGATTTCTTGACTTCAATTTCTTGACTTCAATTTCTTGTTATAAGATGAATTCCTTGAATTAAGACAAATTCAACAAAGTTAGGAGAAAAATGCTCATTAGATCCTAAAAATTAGTAGCTATACATGAATAAAATTTTCTTTATGAAATTAGGAAATAAATTAATTCTAAAAATTAATAACTAATTATCATAATAGTTATCAACTATAATTTGCACCACATGTTGCAAAAGAAACTAAGTAAGGCCTAGGATAGGAGGATAGGAAACAATAACATAGAAGAAAAAAGTAAAAAAAAATTGCAATTTTGTTTCTTTACTAAAAATTATCTTTCAAAAAAATATTAATCTTTATCCTATGTACACTAAAAAAGACCTACACATCAACCTCCAAAGATTAGGATACCTAGAGAATCTGAGTCAAGGAAGGAGAAGGATAAGGAAAATGCCTTTACAGGAGTAGCCTACTCATCTTCTTCAATTTTGTTATTTATTTTTCACTCACTAAACCTCCCAATATGCTTGAAATATATGTTTGGATTGATGACTTTTCAGTCCAGATATCAATCACTTTTGTTATTTATTTTGTCAAGGTTTCAAAAAGTTCAAATATGTTCTCGAAGTTACAAATAGATTATATTTTATCTTTACTCTTGTATCCATAGGATACAAATAATAAATACAAAATTCTTTCTCATAAGATGACTAAGAATAGGGAAACTTGCCAGCCCAATTTGAGAAATAGTATCATCTCATGTTCAAACACAAAACAGTTTAGTGATAGGATATCAATTTACAAAATCTGAAAATGTAGGAAGCCAACCAATTTGTAAACCTGTGGACTTTATTTTACAATCTGAATAGCGTGTATCAGATCATTTAATTTTTCTCATGTCACTTCTTTAACAATCTTTTTACCCTTCAATACTTTGAAAGTGAACACAACTTTCAGTTTGATTCTGACCTCAGATTTCAAGACACATACTCTATTTCTTAATCTTGAGTCTTCTTTTAGTCAAAATTTAAAGAATTCCTTGAGGATTGAAGGTCTATTGCCTTGTCGAGTTTTTAGCATCCTACAAAGGAAAATGTTAAATTCATGATAGAAAAATAACGATAATCAACCTCTTTTCTTAGATCATATCTACCATATAAATTAGTTGTTTAAATTCTTTTTAGAAAATTTTGACCCTTCTATAAGGTTGGTATCTTTAGTCTCATAGAATTAGTGAAGTAGTTACATGTTACATTAGCATGCATCACATTCTTAATTTTTTCACATACATAAAGAGGCTAACTCTCAAGACCTACAGGCAATCTCAAGTTAGCACAAATAATGCCATTTACTTTAACTAATAATTGACTCGTGATCACTGTGCTACAATATTTATCAATTGCTTAACTTTTCTATAGTATCCTTTAACCCAAAGAAATTATGGGATCCCCAATATGTGTATATTATAATACAAAATCAAGAAACACCACAATTTCCATAATATTTCATACCTAATTCATGCAAGAAACTCTATTTATGCCAAAGAAATTTTAACACAAGTAATGATAAGGTTCAGTAGACTTCTATCATGTCGAAGGCAAATTCAACTCACAAGATGAAGAATTAAAAAGGTTTTCATTATGATGGAATTATGATATCCACTGAGTCATGAATAGGTATATTGATTTAACTGTAACAGTGGAAATACATTCAGGATGCATCCCTCAAATAATATCAAGGAGCTCAAATCTAGCTTTATTTATTTTTTTAATCTTCTAGTAGGATTGAACTAATAAATAGAATCATTTTGTAAGCTATGATAATTTTGTAAAAACAAACTATAATAATTTTGTAAGCTATGCACATGGACAAATCCTATGAGTTTCTTAATCTTCTAGTAGGATTGAACTAATCAGTAGAATCATTTTGGAAGCTTTGTAAAAATAAAATATAATAAATTTGTAAGTTATGCACTTGGACAAATCCAATGGGTATGTGGATGGTAACTATCACAAGACAAAATAAAATAATTTGTGTTATGCATGCATGCCCTAAGGCACTGAACAAAAGGCCATAGAAAAATAATTGTATACACCAACAGGGACGCCATTCTGTATGGAAATATCCGGCGCCATTCTGTATGGAAATATCCATGCGCACAATATCAGATATCTTGGGACATTATCGAAATATCCATGCCCACAATATGAGATATCTTGGGACATTATCGAAACTTCTAATGTTTGATCTGACCCTATGTTAATTTTGCATGCTTCTTTACATCTCATATATATTTTGTAGAGATCCATGGTTATTTAGTGCCAAGGACCTATTTCATACACAAGATTTCCCCATGGACTTGCAAGCCATGGTGTATGATTGGCCTTGCCTTCCTATTATGATGAAAACATTTGAAAACTCCATTTTAGATTCCAATTCATGCAATTTAACCCAATTATATGTTTGTCCAATGTAATCATTACTCACTGCTATGGTGAGACACTAGAATTGACTAGATAACAGTTCAAGGTAGACACTCCTTGTTACATCATCAATACTAAGAAACATTTTACTGTATTTTATATATACTTAGATACAAACAAGAAAATAATTCTCATCTAAAAGATTTTTTGGACACAACTAGTGACATAACTCATCATTCAGAAAACAAATACCAAATACAATCCATCATTTTCATTCTGCATGCAATGCCATTCAAAACTATTTCAGTATGAAATAAACAACATTATAGACCAAGAGAGTGAACTCTCTCTTGTTCATTGCTCATTCATTTACACCTGGAATGGACATTCTTGTTTCCCAACAAGAACTTAAAAGGCCAAAATATTTATGCTTTCTCAAGAGAAAAAATAAAGACACAAATTTCAAGGATCATCGTCCTTTCAACAAATGGTTTTGGATATATAAGTGGTTACCATTAACCATTTTCATTAGCCTTCATAGGTTTCCTCGAACAGTCAAAATTCCCTTATTTGAAGTACAACCATCAATCATCAATGCCCAAATCTGAAGGTATCAACATGAGTCAGTGCCCATTAGAGGGGCAAAGGTACAAATGCATATTTCGTAGTTGTAATGTTTTTGGTTTTAAATAATATTTTTCTTTCCAAATAAGACATAGATTTTTGAAAACAAGCCTTCCCATGCCTCATGTCAAGAATGTGTAAAAAGTGTATTATGTCAAGAATGTGTAAAAAGTCCATACATATCTTCTCACCCAAACAACAAAATAAATTTATTCCTCCAACTTCTAAACTATTACTTGTAAAACAAACACTTGTTCAAAATAACCATCTACGAGGTAACAATGCCACTAGTAAACTTCTAGTGAAACTTGTTTTACATCCACACAAAGGTTTATTATATTTTTTTTTAATATGTTATGACTATATGATAGTTTCCTACTCAAATTCAATGGATAAAAGAAAATACACCATACACAACGCCACCCAGCGGAATAATTTTACCAACATGTTGGATGGTTTAAAAAAAAAATTCAAACACTATGAATGCATGCTGCATTAAGGAGTTGAATATACACTATGGTCATGTTAAAAAATAATAAGTCACTCAATTACTATCTATCCAATAAGTCAAAGCAATAATGTATCACATCTATTGAAATAATTCTTAAATGGTAATTGTTAATATGAAATACATTAACTACAAACCCATTATAAACAAAAGGGAAAACCATCAACATGATTGAGAATCATAAGATAACAGTAGTTCCTTGCAGGGTTTTCGTAAAGCAATTACGGGCCGAGAAACAACTGAACTAGCCACCAGTCGGTGATACCAGAAGAAGCTAGTCCCATGAGCCATAGATATATGTATATAACTATATATAAGTGCATAAACCCAACCAAGAAAACAAGATTGTCATATAAAAGCATAAAAGAATCATTTCAGAGAAGGCGAGCAATAAAACTTATACATATATTACTATAAATAAAAACTCTCAAAGGCCAAGCCATGTATTAAATGGTCCAGTGCAAGTGTTGTTAATAGTAAGATGATCAATAAGACATTACAAATCAGGTTTTTCAGAGAAAAGCCAATTTGTCCCAATAAGTTTACCAATCAATGACAAAGGTACTCAGAGACAAGGGTACTCAGAGAAACCCTTATGTCAGATATTACATCAAATTCAACATGAAACTACTTATACCACTGCATTATAGTGGTAAATTAGAGCTCTAGTAACTATTAAGCTCCATAAAAGGCCATTAAGCTCCAGAAAAGGCCATTAAGGAAGTGGGTTCCAGAAAAACTTGGCACAACAGAAGCCGCACGTACCTTGTGCTCAATAGTAAACAAATAAAAAATCTTTCTGGAAATTATCTACAAAGTCACAGTAGAACATTGAGATTAGATTACGATGAAAACAAATAATCTCCACCATATTTTAATCTGTGTAAGAAAAGTAAATAAACTATTTACCATTGGACGATGTGTTGCCAAGAAAAACCAGTCTTCTATCTGCAATCATTAAATCATTGTTAGGGTTTGGGGAATGGGCTCATAAATAGATGATAAAGAGAGGAAACAAAGTAAGTTGGTGCTCCAACTACTTCCTTTCAAGTAAGCCACTTTCCTAAAACGTTTTATGTTGAATTGATGTCAGAAAATTACCTTCTAAGGAAAATCGGTTCCTTTGAAGTAAGCTAGGTGAAATTTTACAGAATAACTAAAGCAACATTCATAAAATTAAATTTGGATGACACTCGGAATGGCTTTTCTTCGAAAGAAAATTTTAAGGACTACTAAAAATGACACTAACAAAAGCACAGGTGAATTTTGGAGGACACACAATGCCTATAACATATAGATATACAAAATTGAAATGATTAGACGAGGTTGAGATAAGACAATCTATATAATTTGATGGACAAAAATATTAAAAGAGAACTCTTAAACATAAGCAAGATTCTTCCTACATAAGTTATTCCAGTCAAATCCAAAACCTCGTTGACCCTCAACATCCCTCTCATCTCAAATGCCAAAGGAAAAAAAAAAAGAATGTCAGAACCTCAAGCTCTAAAGAAACAAACTACCTCACGAAACTTATTAATTGGGCACTCAAAATTTCATAATTTTGGTTGTAGGAATTATATCACGAAACTTATTAATTGGGCACTCAAAATTTCATAATTTTGGTTGTAGGAATTATATCTTGCTAAATATAATACTTGTGTTCAGGAAAAATCAAATGAATGCCTTGAATCTCTTCAAAGGCTTATAGAATATACATTTCATCTCAACATAAAGTAGATGTGAGATACCATGTTTCAAGAAACATTTGAAGTAAGTGAGGTGAAATTTTACAGAATAACCAAAGTAACCAAAGTGACATTCATAAGGTAAAATTTGGACACTCACAATGGCTTTTCTCTAAAGCAAAATTTGAAAGACTACTAAAAATGAAATTAAGAAAACAAAGGTGAACTTTGGAGGACACACAATGTCTATAACATAGAGATATACAAAATTGAAATGATTAGTCAAAATTAATATAAGTCAATCTATATAATTATATCGACAAAATTATTAAAGATTGACTGTTAAACAAAAGCAATATTATTCCTACATAAATGATTAGAGTCAAACCTAAACGTGACTGACCCTCAACATCCCTCTCATATCAAATGCCAAAGAAATTAGAAAAAAATATATCTAAGAACTTGAATCTCTAAAGAAACAAACTACCTCACCAAACTTATTAATTGCCCACTCACAATGTTTGTAATTTTTCCCGTTGGTGTTATATCTTGCTAACTATAATAACTCATTCTCTGGAAAAATCGAATGAATGACATGAATCTCCTCCATGTAAATGATCCATGTAAATGATCCACTAAACAGTTGCATGTGTGACCTTAACAAATTCACACGGTCTTAACATTCCATACAGGTCTACTATTGTTTTATCTTACATATCTTATTAAAAAATATTGGACTTATTATGGGTCCCTTGTAGCTCAAAAGGGGTTTAAATAATTTGAATCCTATGGGATGATTATACATACATACTATGGGTCCCTTGTAGCTCAAAAGGGGTTTAAATAATTTGAATCCTGGACAAATAGAGGAAAACCCACGGGATGTAATGACTATCATGAGAACTGGAGAAACTACAAAGTTAATGGACCACAAAACAAGGAGAGTTCCTTTGATCAGGGTCCTATAGAAGGGAAGCCTCTGGGTCAAAACATGTAACTGCAGGAATTTCAGTTGATAGAAAAATTGGATCTGGTCACCATTAAATGTGATTATTAGTAGGTGGCATGAGAACAAGGTTTTGATCTCAAGTAGGTCACATTCAAGCCAATCATGTTGCATTTATGGTCTAGAAAGCTACTGCAAAACATTGTGTTACATGGAAATTGAGGAAAGCATACATACATTACCAAAGGCAACAAAGTAAGTTGATGCTCCACCTACTTCTTTTCAAGTAAGCAACTCTTAAAAAGTTCCCTAGTTTTGTTGATGGACAAAAATATTGAAGGATAACTGTCAAAGAAAAGCAATATTCTTCCCACACAAGTGATTCCACTCAAACCCAAAACCTTACTGGCCATCAACATCCCTCTCATCTCAAATGCCAAAGAAATTAAAAAAAAAACATATGTGAGAACCTGAAGCTCTAAAGAAACAAACTACCTCACCAAAACTATTAACTGCGCAATCACAATGTTCGTAATTTTGGCCGTTGGCGTTATATCCTTCTAACTATAATACTCGTGCTCAGGAAAAATAAAATGAATACCATGGATCTCTTCAAAAGCATATAGAATATACATTCAATCTCAACATAAAGTAGATGTGAGCAGAGATTCCAAGTTTGAAGAAACCTTTGAAATAAGCCGAATGAAATTTTACAGAATAACCAAAGTGACGTTCATGAGGTGAAATTTGAAGGACACTAAGAATGGGTTTTCTTTGAAGAAAAATTTGAAGGACTACTGAAAATGACATTAACAAGAACAAAGGTGAACTTTGGAGGCTTACTTCAAAGGAACCAATTTTCCCTAGAAGTTAATTTTCCGAATACAGAGTGCATGCCTTAGTTGTTCAATGAGTTGACTTTTTTGCTTTATTCCCATGCTTTGATCTTTGTGTTGTTCTTCTCCTTATTCAATTTGGCAAGAACAACCTCTGCACAAGTCACCATTCATTAATCATGTGAAGTTGTCAATTCAAGGAAAACAAATATAAAAAAATAGTAACCGTTGCTATGGAAATAAACGAATTGGCGAGGGAAAATTACTTAGATTCCAAAATTCAAAATTTGTAGAAAATGTAGACTAAGCTTACCCGTCTTAGCAGATGAAAGCTGAGGCTGCAACTCATAATTTGCACCAGTGTTGTTTTTATCATCTTGAGTGAGGTTAACTTCTGGGGAAGAAACACTGTTGAGGCCATTTTCATTTTCATTTGATTATTTGGGAGTATTGATAGCAGTTGGGAAGCCATTAACATTTGTTATTGCAGTTGGATTGTTATCCATTATTTCCAAATTCTCAAATTATATCAACACTCAATCTTTAATTGATCTTCTCTGGAGTCTCTCACAACATTCTATCTGTCATGAAAAGAATCAATGCAACCTAGTTATTGCTATTTCATCATATATGGATTTCCCTATTTATCTCATAAACTTCTCTCATATTAGCATTATGTTACAATTTGGGAATGAAAAGTTGTAAGTCTTATAGCTAATGTAGAAAAAGGCAGAGTTTCTGATTCTCTCTTGTATTTAAAGGCAAGCAGAGTAAATCACCTTTGTATTAGAGGTTGAGTAGTATTTTGTACCTCGCTCCATAATTGTTACGGTATCCATTATCGAAGAATGATTGAATGTGTGGAGCAGTGAGGAGATATTTCATTTTGTCACTGCTCCTCTTTTTTATGTGTCTGTGCAATCACAAAGTTGGAATTTGTTCAACAACTCATGGGATTTGGAGAATTAACAATGAGAAACTCCAATGTAGCTAATTAAAATGATCCAAATAATTGTTTTCCCATCAGCCGGTAAAACATATCATGCCTGCCCACGTTATTTGTTTTACCGTTTATTTTCGAATCTACTCAAAATGATACGACATTTATGCAGTGATTTCTTCACTGTTTATTTTTATTATTACTATTATGTATTTTATATAATTTTATAAAGTGTATGTTGTTTCTGCCAGCAATGGTTAAATCAATGTTAGGGTTTGGGGAAAGGGCTCATAAATAGATGATAAACAGATGCAACAGAGCAAGTTGTTGCTCCAACTACTTCCTCTGAAGTGAGTCACCCTCCTAAAAAATAACCTAGTTATGAAGCACATGTCTGAAAATTTTCTTCCAAGGAAAATTTGGTCCTTTGAAGTAAGCCAAGTGAAAGTTTATAGAATAATCAAAGTGATATTTATAAGGTGAAATTTGGAGGACACTCAAAATGAATTTTCTCTGAAGCAAAATTTGAAGGAGTACTGAAATGACATTAACAAAAACAAAGGTAAACTTTGGAGGACATACAACTTCTATAATATATAGATATACAAAATATAAATGTACGAAATTGAAATGATTAGACTAGATTGAGATAAATCAATCTGTACAATTTGATGGACAAAAATTTTAAAGAAGAATTGTCAAACAGAAACAAGATTATTCCTACCAAATGATTCCGATCAAACCCAAAACCTGACTGACTCTCAACATCCCTCTCATGTGAGATGCCAAAGTAAAAAATGAAAAGAAAAAGATGTCAGAACCTAAAGCTCTAAACAAACAAACTACCTTACCAAAATTATTAAATGCGCACTCACAATGTTCGTAATTTTGGTTGTCGGCGTTATATCTTGCTAACTATAATACTCGTGTTGGGGAAAAATTGAACGAATTTGGGAAAAATTGAATGAATGTGATGAATCTCTTCAAGGATATACATTCCATTTCAACATAAAGTAGATGTGAGCAGAAATACCAAGTTTCAAGAAACATTTGAAGTAAGCGAGGTGAAATTGTTACATAGTAACAAAAGTGATATTCGTAATGTGAAATTGACATTTGGAGGACACTCAGAAAGGCTTTCCTTTCAAGCAAATTTTGAAGTATTACTGAAAATTACACTAACAAAAACAAAGGTGAACTTTAGAGGACACACAACGTCTATAAAATAGAGATATATAAAATCTAAATGATGGGACAAGATTGAGATAAATTCAATCTGTATAATTTGATGGACAAAAGTATTGAAGGAGAACTGTCAAACAGAAAGATTCTTCCTACACAAGTGATTCCAGTCAAACCCAAAACCTCACTGACCGTCAACATCCCTCTCATATCAAATCCCAAAGAAATTAAAAACAAAATATATGTTAAAAGCTGGAGCTCTAGAGAAACAAACTACCTCACTAAACTTATTAATTGCCCACTCACAATGTTCGTAATTTTCCCTGTTGGCGTTATACCTTGCTAACTATAATAATCGTGCTCTGGAAAAATTGAATGAATGCCATGAATCTCTTCCATGCAAATGATCCACTAAACAGTTACATGTGTGACCTTAACAAATTCATACACTCTTAACATTCCAGATAGAGACCCCAGCATCTCTTGAAGCACACGACGTTTGCATTCCTTTCGACTGTTGGATGCAGTCTAAGTGCCTTGAAATGATCATCTCTCTCCAGCCACTCTTGTCCTCTGCATTCCGTTCGTCTAAGTGTCTTGAAATGCTCATCTCTATCCAGCCACTCCTGTCCTCTGATCTGAGATACTCATGCTGGGTATAAGACTTCCAGGTTGTAAGCCCAAATCACAATAGGACAAAGTAATTAACTAACGCTTTAAAATACAACCAAAAATCTGTATGCAGCAATATAAACAACTTTTTTTTTTAAACATGGTATCTTTGATATCTGAATATGGGTTGAGTACTATCAGAGCATAAAAAAATACATTAACTACACACGCATTATAAACAAAAGGGAACACCATCAACATGATTGAGAATCATAAGAGAACAGTCGTTCCTTGCAGGGTTTTCATAAAGCAATTACTGGCCCAGAAACAAGCGAACTAGCTACCAATCAGTGATACAGGAACTGGCTAGTCATGCGAGCCATAAATATATGTATCTAACTATCTATAAGTGCATAACCTTAACCGTGAAAACAATATTGTCATCCAAAAACATAAAATAATCATTTCATAGAAGTCCAGCAATAAAACTTATACACATATTACTATAAATAAAAACTCTCAAACAAGCCATGTATTAAATGGTACAGTTCAAGTGCTTTTAACAATAAGATGATCAATATGCCGCACCTAAGAACCCCAATAAAAACTAATCCCTTGTACCGACTAGTATGCAAAAAAAATCCTATAAAAACTAATCCCTTGTGCCGACTAGCAAGCAAAAAAAAATTCTATCTCCGGAAATTACGTCCAAACTCAAAACAAAACATTAAGATTAGATTACGGTGAAAATGAATAATCTCCACCACATTTTAATCTTGTTAAGAAAATTAAATAAACTATTTATCTTTGAACGGTGTGTTGACAAGAAAGACTAGCCTTCTGCCTGCAACCGTTAGGCAGAACCGTTAAATCACTGTTAGGGTCTAGTGAAAGGGTTTATAAATGGATGAAACATAAATTAAAAAAAAAAAAAAAACTCAAAAAGGAGATTAAGACTTGTACAGAAGGTGAAGTAGACCAGAAACGTTCTTGGAAGTTGAATCGCCGAGAAACAAACCCTACATCTAATAAACCATTCTGCAAGCGGTCACCAAGAGGTATTGCGTTTTCGCAGGAACCCAAGATAATTGTGTTGAGTGAGTAGATCTTGTTCCAAGATAGCCATATTAGCTAGGGCGCTTTTTGCAGCGCAGCGCTGAATATGGTTGGCACAGAATAACCTTCAGCCATAACCAAGTTTGCAAGTTTTTCAAACGCTGGCTGAGGCATTCGGTAACGAATTGTAAGTTTTCAATCAGTCTAACGTCATAATAGTGTTTTTCAATCAAACGGCAGAAACTATTTCTAGTGTAACATCAAAATCAATGACTCAGTCTAACATCCCACAATGGAGTAGGTGGCATGGGAGGGAGTTGGTCTGATGTAGAAAAAATATTATGATTAATGTACTTGCAATTGAAATTAGCTAAAAATTGGAAAAAAATACTAGTAAAATTTAAAAATAATAAATTAAAAAAAAATAATTATTAGCAAAAGATTAGTTAATTATTTTATTCTTTTTAAAATGTTGTAAATTTTTAAATTGAATATGAGAAAAACGTAAGGAAAAACTATAGATCATCGATAACAAAAATAAAATTAAATAAAATAAATAAATAGAAATTAAAACTATAAATATATAGATACGAAAGTATTAAACCATCAATGACAAGAGTTTAACCAATAGACCTTACAAATAAATAAATTAAAGTAATATAAAAAATTAATTTAGAAATAAATTACCACAATATTAACTATAGCAAGTCCCTAATAAATCATTTAATAAAACAAACAATAAACATAGACAAAATACTTAATATTATAAACCAACCTAATAAAAAATTAACATTTCAAATCTAATCTCATATATATATATATAATTTTATTTTTTTAATATTTTATTGAAATTCTGCTAAAAATATCAACAATTAACCCAAACCTTAATTTCAATATCAACCATAACAAAAAATCAATATCTTTGTGCTCTGTCAATAGACCATTGTATTGACATTTGTATAGGTGTTATATTAGGCAGTTCCTATTTCCAACTCTATAGCATTATAAATGTTATTTGACATGCCAGGGGAATAGCCATGGAGTGCCCTCTCCACGCTGGCCCTCTCTCTCCATGTGCTGTCACTCAAAAGGCGATAGCTATTCCCCTCACATGTCAAATAACATTTATAATGCTATAGAGGTAGAAAAAGAAAATACTGTTTCTTACTTCATTATTTCCTGAGTATACAGTTTTTTGCCATCATTAAAGTCCTAAAAACTCGTCCAATCCTTCCCACGGTTTCTTGGAAACGTTGCGTTTGAGAGCATTGTTGAAGACGCGGCTTTTCGTTAGAACTTCCCCGGTATAATATCAATTATTTGTCATTGCTCAACAACAAACTCAATCAATTAAGTATATCTGAATTGTCATAGCATAGTTCAGATAGTGGTTCCTTCTTTCACACCGTCAGCCTAACATGATGGCATTAGGAAAATATGACAAAATTATGCATTGGGCAGTAAAAAAATAAATATTCAACGGATGCAAATTACCGACTCATTCGTTAACAACTCTAGCAAACATATTTACAGTAACTTTGATGCTAGATGTTTCATTGTCATTTTCATGGCATTGAAATTCAGAAATGATGTACATAATTAATGACCAAACTTTTCTATTAGTATTATTTCAGATTTATAAAAGTATAATTTAATTAACTCTTCAATTAAATGAATTTAACCCTTAGTATTATTTCAGATTTATAAAAGTATAATTTAATTAACTCTTCAATTAAATGAATTTAACCCTTGAAAATCCATAGACAAAGTCTAATTAAAACAAAGTAGTGAACCGAAACATCTGCTTTGACCAGCCCATTCTAAGAACAAACAGAGCCGCAAAAACTCCTCATACCAAAAAGTCGACATAGTCTTTCTTATACGACAAAATTGACAAAATACCATTTCGATAGACTACTCTGTGTACTCCTCCCAGAATTATGCGCTCTTTGCAACGTAGCCGTCTGCCCATTGCCTTGATTAGATATTACATATAAGGTATCTCTACAGAGAGAAATAAAAGAAACGGTAGGAATGTATACAAGTGTAGAGAGATAGCAAATAGATTAAAAACATGTAACGCTAAAAATAGCCAGACAGCTGATGAATTACAAGGCTGTGTTTTCAATGCATGCATTGCTGAGAGCTAAATTCCTAGATATGTGTGAAGACGGAAAAGCATAAAGAAAATAAAGAAGAATATATCTGCACGAAAACAGTAGGAAAACCTAAGGAGAGTGAATATTCAATTAACAAACGTATGTAACAGCAGTGAAATATATAATAAATGGAAAATAAAAAATAAAAAAATTAATGTACTCCCCAGACAGCAACCCCGCCCAATCTGAAATACACCGAGGTGGGATCAATCATCTCGGCATATCACAAGCAGAGGAATGTGTCTAAAGGAGGGCAATGCCCTTAAAGTTGCCATTTGCTTTGTGGCGTTCAGCCTCAAGAACACACAATTTGCATTTAGCCGTCCGATTGAATGACACGCCACCTTTTTTAGTTGCATAAATTTCATCTAACAGACAACACTCACGTCCCGCAAGGGCTCCCACCAGAAAGAAGTGAGAATGACTTACTACATTCAAGTAAATAATGACAATATGAATAAAATAAAGGAGAAATACATGACAGAGAGTAAACTCTAAACTGGAATGATATTTCATATTAGAATAATTTGTTGCATGTTATATACAAATTATTTGAATACTTGCAGGAAACCTAAATATCTCAAAACTGTAGAGTACAATAGTTTTACGAAATCCTTAAATGCAAATAACACAAAACTACAGTGTACAATATCCTTAATTGAAAAACAATTTAATAAATGGCAAAATAAAAATTAATTTCCTCCCCACACTGCAACCCCATCCAATCTGACATATGCAGAATATGCAGAGGTGTGACCAACCATCTCCGCATATAAGAAGCAGAGGGATCTGTCGAAAGAGTGCAATGCCCTTAACCTTGCCATTTCATTTGTGGCGTTCACCTTCAAGAACAGATCATTTAATTTCCATTAACTCTGTCCGAGGGAGTGACACGCCATATCTTCGCGTACAAACGTTTTCTCAAACACACAATACTCAAAGCTACCGAATGGAATCCAAGTAAACAGAGAAAGAGACTGCATTCTTTATTCAACTTATCTTCTTTGGCTTCAAAGTGTAACTAATGATAGTGACAGAAAAACAAAGAGAGACGGAGTCGCAGAGACATCTTTCAACCAATCTTCAAGGCATGAAACTACATTTGTTGTAAACTAATAGGTATAGAAAAAAGTGTGAGAGAAACGTAGTAGCACATGCTAAGCCTTTTGCTGCTCTGTACAGTTCATATGGAAAAAGGCATCTTTGTTCCCTTTATATAGGAAGTAATTTCAAGGCTTGGCATGAAACTGTAGCCTAACCCTAAATATTAAATTCGGTTTGAAGCAGAGAAGATGGGGTGGTGTGGCAGATGATCAGTCGAGGAATGGTGGCAGCCGGGCGACTACTTCCACCACCAAAGAAATGCACGACCTCTGAACGTTATGATATGTTTTACAATGCTGGCGAGGTACGTGCGGTTTGTGGCATTTATTAGCCTTTGTTTCGTGTCAGAATTCATTTTAGGCCCAGGAAAGCATAGGATCCATTTTAGAATCGTAACTTGCGATACGCAGTTACAGTGCACAGATACTTTAATTTTAATTAGAGACATGGCAAACTATTGATATAATGTGATATAAAACTGATGTGGAAGAAGTTGGAATAAGTATATGGTGAAATATAATTTTGAGGTTACATGTGGGCTGATGTAATAAATATATAACTTAAGAGTTAAAGATTTAAATTTAGATTCATATTTATATTTATGTGTATGTGGTTAATTTATTTCATAACAAAATAATAGTCAATTGAACTGTCCCACTAAACGTATTCCTATATTTTATAAGATATCATGGTTATACCTTAAGTTTATCGAGAGTTAGAGAATCTAAGCGATAACTTGGTGATACCCTTTATCAATCAAAACTGTAATGAGGGAGTTGTTTATTATGAGAGTAATGTTATTCATAAAGGATATGAATATAATTTACAATATAGTTTTTTTTGTTTTTCTATGTACATTAAAATGTTTTCCATTAATATCGTTATTATATGAATTGAATGTATAATATTGATAAAATATAATACTAGCATTTGCACCAGATGTTGCAAAGGAAACGCCGTAATGCATAAATTGAAGAACACAAATACAACAAAAGAATACTTCGATAAAGAATAAAAATATATTGAACGCTCAAATCAATGCCCCATTAACTGGAACCAGTTAGTAGACATATCTATCAACATTAGGATTATACACAATGATCAAGAAATTTCCCATATACAAACAACACCTTCCACAAGAACCTTTTGTCACATCCACATTTTAAAAAATGCTTTGGAACGTGATTGGAATCTCCCATATTGCCTTCATTATGCAGATAAATCTTCCATATTGTTATTTTCATCATGAATATTGTTAGTTCATTTTTGTAAAGTGTTAGTGTGTTAAATTCAATACTATAAGTTCGACAAGCGAAAAAAATTCCTCAATTAGCATAATATGCATTTTTCTCTCAACCATGCATAAAATGAATTGTTAAAGAACAAGATATCATTTTAGTTTTGTATTCTAGGAATATACTAAAGCTTTAGAAAGCTTGATGAAATAGTTGTATACAATAGAGGATTATTGAAGAATTTGAAAAGGATGACTAAAGAATTTGAGAAGGAACAATTGTGTAAATTAAGAGATCAACTAAAGAATTAAAAATTGAACATTAGATGAAATGAGTATTTAATTAGAACTTCTCAAAAAAATTCTTAACTTGTGAGGTAGGATATCAAATTTCAACCCTACATAGAATGACATTGTTTAATAATAAAATACCATTTTAGTTTTCCAACCCAGGAACATATTAAGGTTCTTAGGAAGCTTATAAAACAATTATGTACTTTAAGAGATCCTTGAAGAATTTGAGAAGGACAAAAAAGAGCAAGTTGTTCCATATAAATGTTAGTTACTTTATGTATAGAGTTTCCAACATGATAGGAAACATGTATGTTTAGAGTTTCTCTTTTGTGGTTTCTTCAATTATTTCAAGGATTAGCTCTCAAAATAACTAAACTATTGAAACAAATTTACTTCAAAAGAATTGAATAAGAAACACCCATTGCCTCCTCTTAGAATGGAAACTTGCAATGCAACTCCGTAAGCAACCTAATCATTGTTAATGCTTTTGCAGAGCTCATTCCCATCAAAGAAGTCCTGCAACAACTGTTGTGATTCGAGAATTCCCACTAACCAAAACAATATCATGGATGAATCTCTTACCATCTTAGCATGTCAAACACTTTTCTATAGGCTCCATGCACTTTGCAAATAGATTTGTTTTCAGCTCTTCAGACCTAGCTTTAATTATTGTTGAATAAAAGCCCATGCCTCCATATAATGAATCAATATATGTGGTTGTCTGAGCAGTGGATGAAGAAGACCTCCTCAAAAACAACATTTTGATGCTCATGCCAAGCAGTTTATCAAGACCAAAATCTAGTTCAATGGTTAAATCCATTCACACATAATTTTCGACATATATGACCTCGTTGAGCATAGGTCACGTTCCAATCAGGACTGACTTCATTCTCAAATCTGAAATCCATGCACAAATACCCGTATAAGTTGGTGGTTAATGCAGTCTATCTTAGACTGCGAACTGAATAATCTTCATTACTCTTTTTTATGTTTTGCTACCCAAAACTGAAAGTAAAATTGGCCTACATTGCTATGCAGCTTCGTAGGCAACTGCCTCATTGGGGTTAATGCTTTTGCAGATCTGATTCTCATTAAAGAAGTCTTGCAACCACTGTTGTACTTTGAAAATTCCCACCTTGGCCTTTGCTCTTTGTCAAGGGCTGGCAAGTTTTATGGATATGTTTTTGTTGAGGAATAGGATGAGATTTGCTATATTTACAGTTTCTTTCGTTTTTGATAAGGCTACAGTAAACTAAAATGCTAAAATAGAAATATAATATTGAATAATTGAAGTTTAAAATTTAGCTAGGTAAGTAAAAAAATGGCATATCTGAGGCATTTTCTTCATCTGAGGCATTTCCTCCCATGTTTCCACTATGTTGCCCAAGGAGGTGTTAAAAAATTTGGGGATTGAAACAGTAGTATCATACTATTACCGTGAAATCCTATATAGGTTACTTCACCAGCTACATGTTGACCTGTTATAGGCATACCTCCATGAATTCTAGCTTGAAGCCCACCACATATGATGTGCATCTGGAAATTAAAGATATGGGAACCTTAGTTATGTCAAGGTCATATATCAGACAGTCTGCAAAAATATTTGGGAAATAATACCGTGTTTCTTCCTTGAGTTTGTGGCAGTAGGATAATCAACAAAACCAAAACACTCTCTCTTCATACACTCAGATGAGAACACCAAGCTTGTCAATTGAGTATGTAGGAAAGACCTATTTCTTCTTTGAAGGAATGGTTGTGTTTCTGGGAATAAAAACGTTCATAACACTTCCAGTTGTATTGTGACCAAGCGAAAGAGCAGCAACATCAAGAAGAAACAGGTCTTGTACACCCATTGCCTCCTCCACTTAGAGTGACATCTTGCATTGCAACTCCGTAAGCAACAACCTCATCAGTTTTAATTCTTTTGTAAAGATCATTCCCATTAACGAAGCCCTGCAACAATTGTTGTGATTTGAGAATTCCCACCAACCAAAATAATATCATGGATGAATCTCTTGCCATCTTAGCATCATAATCAACAAAACCAAAACACTCTCTCTTCGCACACTCAGATGAGAACACCAAGCTTGTCAATTGAGTATGTAGGAAAGACCTATTTCTTCTTTCAAGGAATGGTTGTGTTTCTGGGAATAAAAAAATTCATAACACTTCTAGCTTTATTGCGATCAAGTCAAGAAGTAACAGGTCTTGTACATCCATTGCCTCCTCCACTTAGAATGGCAACTTGCAATGCAAAATCAACAACCACATCATTGTTAATGCTTTTGCAGAGCTCATTCCCATTAAATAATTCCTGCAACCACTGTTGTGCTTTGAGAATTTCCACTAACCAAAACAATATCATGGATGAATCTCTTACCATCTTAACATCATAATAAAGAAAACCAAAACACTCTCTCTTCATACACTCAAATGAGAACACCAAGCTTATCTATGTAGGAAAGACCTATTTCTTGTTTCTAGGAATGGTTGTGTTTCTGGGAATAAAAACATTCATAACACTTCCTTTTGTACTGTGACCAGGTCCTCGAGAAAGGAGGGAAGATGCTATTCATCGAACCCACAGGCGGAGAGGACGTGGAAAGGATTTCTACAGAGTCTGTCAAGTCACCTGAAACAGTTCTTGAAAAAAATGAGACTGCTTCCTCAAATCTCAGTTCTGAAGGAGAAAATGTTAAGGAAACGTTTTTAGGTACAATGAATATTGAGGAAGTTGTTCCATAACAGAATGAGATTAGCAGTCTGGATAGCAGTAAGGATGGTGCTGTGGTTGATCCAAATACAGCGCAAGAAGGCAAGTAACTGGAAGAAAAGAATAAGGAAACCAATGCCACTCATAGCGATTCTGTTCAGGATACGAAAGCAGAAGCAGATGGCAAGAAACAAGAAGAAAATAACAAAGAAGTTATTATAGCTTAAGAACATGAAATTGGTAGGGAAAATAATGCAACAACCAAACATGAAATTCAGGCAGACTCAGATAATGGAAATCAACAAGGGCAGAGACTATGAAATTGCAGTGGACTTGCAAATAAACATAGCAAAAACTAATTCCAGGTAACCATTCAAAATATTCTGCCAAGAATTTAATTATGACTCAGCCTGCAGATGGCAAGAAACCCAACTAATACCACAATTGAAATCCCATAATCCAGTCTTGAAGCACAGAGCATAAAAGTAAAGGGAAAAAGAAATGCCATAATCGAGTCTTGAAGTACAGAGTATGAAATGAAAATTTCATAAAAAGCCATGAATCCATCTTACCTTTTCGGCCCTAATTTCCACATATGATCATCATGGATTGAGTACTCACCGAATTCAAGTTGCCAAATAGGTCTGGATTTCCCAGCAGTTGTTTCTTTTTATGGGTTCTACGATGGTGCATCCACATGGTGCCATCCATAAGTTGAACACCATTTGTGTTGCAGGCCTCAATGATGATGTCCTAATCCTGTATAGGCAAGGCAGGGGGCTTCTCAAGAAGGATGTGTTTCTTTTTCTGGGCAGACTTGAGAGCCCATTCAAGATGTAAACTGGTGGGCAGAGGAATGTACACAGCATAATGGAAATTAGCAAGGGCAGAGACTGTGAAATTGCAGTGGACCTGCAAATAAACATAGCAAAAACTAATTCCAGGTAACCATTCAAAATATTCTTCCAAGAATTTAATTATGACTCAGCCTGCATATGGCAAGAAACCCAGCTAATACCACAATTGAAATCCCATAATCCAGTCTTGAAGCACAGAGCATAAAAGTAAAGGGAAAAAGAAATGCCATAATCGAGTCTTGAAGTACAGAGTATGAAATGAAAATTTCATAAAAAGCCATGAATCCATCTTACCTTTTCGGCCCCAATCTCCACATATGATCATCATGGATTGAGTACTCACCGAATTCAAGTTGCCAAATAGGTCTGGATTTCCCAGCAGTTGTTTCATTTTATGGGTTCTAGGATGGTGCATCCACATGGTGCCATCCATAAGTTGAACACCATTTGTGTTGCAGGCCTCAATGATGATGTCTGTACAGGCAGGGGGCTTCTCAAGAAGGATGTGTTTCTTTTTCTAGGCAGACTTGAGAGCCCATTCAAGATGTAAACTGGTGGGCAGAGGAATGTACACAGCATCCACATCTGGGTCATCCAAAACCTCATCGTAGCTGCCATACAACTTCACTTCTAAAGACAAATTATTAGCAGAAGCAAAGGCCACAGCCTTCTCCAGAGATCTGGAGCCAATTGCATGAATTAATGAATTGGGTGACATATTTATTGCTCTAGAATTCTTTCTGGCTATGTTTGCACAACCCAGTATTCGAAAATGGATCCTTTCTTCTGCCATTGTACTGTCAAACAGATCGGAACGAAGCATCCAACGCGTTGAAGCAATGAGGATATGTACAGAATACGAGTGCTAATAAGGGAATTGTGCTCTGGAAGGGTGGACTGACCAGCGAATCGTCTAAGAGGAGATCAGTAATTGAGGTCCTCGAGAAAGGAGGGAAGATGCTATTCATCGAACCCACTGGCGGAGAGGACGTGGAAAGGAATTCTACAGAGTCTGTCAAGTCACCCGAACCGCTTCTGCCGCATATGAAACTATTCAACCTCATGCCAAATGAAACGCCCAAACCGTTTGGGCAACCCTTTCGAATGAACGACTAAAATTGTTGCAATCGTCTAACATATAATCGTGTGGATTACAAAACGACAAGTAAGCAGAGAGGGGAGTTGATTTCAGAGGGAAACGCCTTACGGCGTAAAAATTTGGTCCTTGAAGATTAGTAGAATGTTCATTCAAAAAATTGAACATTTCAAAACATTGGACACATTTTTTATCCAAACGAACTTCTGTCAATAAAAAAATAAAAAATTAAATGGTAATCCTGGTCACTGGGATTCTCGTAACTCCTACACCAAACCAAACTTGAAAAAATCTACAGATAAAGTTCAGTCACTCGTTTCATCATAAATGACGATAATAACCACACATTTCAAATGAACTCAATCAAAACTAAGTTTTATAAAAAAATAGCAACACAAATAACAAATACACTATTATACCCGAAATTCTATAAAATTTTGCACACTTATATTGATAGATTTGTCTACATAAAATCCTCACTTGTCTTGATTACTGTATGAGATTGCGATAAACTGCAAATTAATCATTAAAACACTCGGAAAAAAGGTTTTCAATATCGAACTGTACAGTGCTTACAACGTGCCTACCTTAAACTCGATTTTCACAAATTATTAATCTGGCAGTTCCACAGAAGCACCCCTCAGTCCACTGAAATCACAGTCTGTTACCGCATGTCTTCTCCCTGTGGGCCAAAGCATAGGCTCCTGGAAGATGTCTTACCCCTGTTGGCCAAAGCCTCCTTCCCGACATGCCACAACCACGAAAATATCCCCCATCACCAATGGCAGGAAGCCGATCATAATCCCCTCCACTAATTCGGAAACACGTCCCTGGGCCAGGCATGTGCCGAAGATATCGCATTCGAGTATGTCGAAAGAATCTCTTCTTGAAATTTCTCCTCTAGGCCACCATTCTCTTCATATTCCAGTCCCTCAAAAAAGCCTCTTTCCATCTTTGAGCATCCGAGCGTCCTTCTGCTGGTCTATCAACCTCAGAAAAAAACCCAAATTCATCCGCATACTTCTTCTTCCATAATTCATCATTAACGGACAGAAGCCTAAATTCTGTGCAGACGCAACCTAACTTGCCGACATCCACAGTGGGGAGAAATTCCAAAATATTCAGTTTGAGCTCTGTGGGAAGCAGAATTAAAGATGGAGATGGCAACCCAGTTTTTCACGCAAAGCAGTAATGCAACAACCAAACATCTGGATGTTAAGACGGTTGATGGTTCGTATGGACCGTGGCGCCTCGCATTGCTCAATTCAAATCAACGGTGAGCGATTATCCAATCGTCTAACAACAAAATCGAATGACACATATTTTGACACGTCAGCAGTTGGAAGAGTCCATTTCAGAGGGAAACGCCTTACGACGTAATTAAATATCTTCTTCTTACAACCAAAAAATTAAATATCATCTTCTTCTTACAAATATATAGAAATATATTTATATGATGTTTGGATAATTATTTAAATTTATTATTTAAAAATTAACATCTTTTTAACCTATATAAAAAGCAATGACACAATCATAAAATCAAATCCCATCTCCCTGTTTTATAATTATGATTACAATTATAATTCATTAACTTAACTTAATAAAAAGTTCATCTAAAATTCATTTAGATAATTATTTGACATATGTGAAATAAACCCACAACCATAAAACAAACTACTCTTTATATGATTTTATACTTTGTTTTAATTATTAAAAACATATTTCGACTTAATTTCAACTTTCAATACAAGGAATCCAATACAAGGAAGTTTCAACTTAATTTAAAAAAAATTCAAACAATACTTTGACCTAGGGATTAATAATAATACAAAATGTGAAGTGTTGAGATGGAATATACAAAGGTTTTTTTCCAAAACATTTTATTTCGAAAACTAACATAAACGTTGGAGCATCAGTGCGATGAGCTGACGTGTATATTAGTGTGTTACCCATCATTTTCATTTCGCTGACGTGTACATTGGTTGGTTATCCGTCATTTTCATTTCTCTGACATGTACAGTGTTTAGTTATCCATCCTTTTCATTAAATTTGGAAAGTATTAATAACGACGTTTTAATAAAATCGTTTTTATTAAGTCAAAAAAATAATTTAAAAGGAAAAAAACATCAACAAAAGCTCCAATGTGACCCGAGAATGGCGACAGGGCGCGCGCGATGATTCGAGGCGGTCGTGGATTTAAAAGGATACCGAGAAATTCTAGGAGAGCGTGGGCTGATTTGAGTTGTGTGGAGTTTTGAAAAATAGAGCCAGAGAGTATGTTGCTTCAGCCTCGGGTTCAGGATTTAAGACATTTGTTATGCGGCGGCTCTTAACATATTTTATTATGTGGCTTTTCCGCAGGAGCATGCTGTCGAAGGACCATATTTGCACAGGTGTTTGCTGTCGAGATTAGAGAACGCCATTTGAAGCAATGGGAAATTGGAATGGCTACAGAAAGCTTTTTACAGAAAATGTTGTGGGACGTGTTATTGGAGGAGGGTTTGAAAGAGGAATGTGAGGATTCTGATGTTCAAATATCAGTGGAGTTTCAAAGCGTCAGAGACTCATAGGAAGAATGTCTGAACATCTTTGAAGTTTCAAAGCGTCAGAGACTCCCAGGAAGAATGTCCTGGGAAAAACATTTCTTCCTGGGAAAAACATAACAGCCATTGGAGGAGTATAACCATTATGTTACCCTGTATGATACTTAACCCTTGGTGCCTTCTTCATTGACTCCTTCAATTGGGCCACAAAGTCATTGATTCAGATGTACTGTTTGATGGCGGTCACGGTGAACTTCTCGATCGAGCCCTTTGTCAGTGCTGTCAGCTCATGGATTTTAGATCCTCTGCTCTGATCTTTCTTTGAGAGTATCCATGCATTGTTCCACTAAGGTGATATCGCCTGGTGATATCGTCTCCTTCAGGCATAGGAGGTAGTGCATTTTCTATCTGGATTTCCACAATAGTGTCTTTCATGGAATTGCAAATCTGGAGCATCCTAGAAGAGAGCATCATCTCTATCTCTGCATTTCTCACATGCAACACAATCAATTTGCTTCTCCGAATCACTCAGAACAGGAGGAATGTCAGGTTTCCTTGTGAATTCCTATTGCCAGAGGAATAGGGCGGCTTATTCAATCTCGCATGTCCAGGTAAAACTTAACAGGAGCCCATGGAGGTGACATTCTTTTGTCTCTGTATTTTTTGTGCTTTGTGTATTCCAGGGAATATGATTTGGAATGAATGTTGAGTATGACGGTTTTGTTATCTTGGTTGGTCATTGCAGGCTTGCGTGTGCTCTAGCCGCCTTTGCTATTGGATCAAAGTTGATTTCCTTCGTTTCTGCAGTTGCTGGTCCCGGCTAAGATGCATCCCATGATAATTGGGGTCTATGGACTTCTCCTTTCCTCTAAGCATTTTGTTCAGGCTTTAGCATGGTATGTTGTAAGTATGATCTCTACCTGCTATATTCAGTCCATGCGTGACCAACTAATTACAGTGAGTGTAAGGAGGAATGATACATAGCAGTATATGGTGTACTTGGTATTTTTTTTTTGTGCTTTGTGTGTTTTAGGGAATATGATTTGGAATGAATGTTAAGTATGCGGGTTTTGTTATCTTGGTTGGTCATTGCAAGCTTCCCTGTTTTACCTCTTATGCTTCACACCATTTGTCCTCCCAGAGGCTGAGGAATTGCCTTGTGCCTTGTTGGTGATGGAATGGAAGAGATGAGGAACAATTCATGCCTCCCAATGTTGAAGAAATTTCCAGAATTGGAGACCTCGTTGGGTTATGGGCGATAAAAGGAAATTACACGAAGGTTCCCAAACTCAAGAAAAAAGGAAAAGCTAAGAGTTGACACACAACAAGGAGCAATTTGAATCTATCGAATTAAGTTTTTTGTGGTTACTGACAGCCTCTAGGTTTTAGTACCTATTTCCTTGTCGTTTTACACTTCAGTACTAATATCCAATCCCACAGAAAATACAGAATGGGCAATGCATATTAATCCATTCACATAGATTACACAAAATTTAGTTGACGAACGATTCACTTACACCATGAAATACACAAAATCATTATAAGACTTCAAAACTACATAACAAGAAAGTCTTTCCAAAGGTCAAGCTTATAAACAAGATAAGCCCAAAAAATCATTATAAGACTTAAAAACTACATAATGAGTAAGTCTTTCCAAAGGTGAAGCTGATAAACAAGATAAGCCCTTCTGCAACATTCCCACAGCCTAGTCTGTAATATTCCAGGGAATACTGAAACGTTTTGATAAACTGTTTCATAAATTACATCATGCATAACAGACAAGACACACGATTCTATATGCAGACTATAAATTACACACAGTGAGGAGAATACACATCATCTTACACTGTAAATTAGTATTCATTCACTGTACTTAGATACATGCATTAAAAAAAACAGTCCCAAGAGGTATACTAAACAGTCCAGTTATGTGGTTCCTTGAATATCATAGTTAATAAGGTACTCAACATACCTGTAGAGTTCACTGTGTGATTTTCAAGAGAATGGGTACTGGGACAGAGATAATAACTCACCTCCCAACCACACATAGGCTGCATTTAAATTCTTCATGCAACTTTCACCCCCGAGCTTTGAGAGACTGTCCCAATGACCAAACTGCCAGATATATCAGGGATTCCAGAGGTCTAATCTACCTCCACCCTTCTGGCATTCTTCCACAGAAGCCTAAATTCTGTGCAGATGCAACCTAACTTGCCGACATCCACAGGGGGGAGAAATTCCAAAATATTCAGTTTGAGCTCTGTGGGAAGCAGAATTAAAAATGGAGATGGCAACCCAGTTTTTCACGCAAAGCAGTAATGCAACAACCAAACATCTGGATGTTAAGACGGTTGATGGTTCGTATGGACCGTGGCGCCTCGCATTGCTCAATTCAAATCAACGGTGAGCGATTATCCAATCGTCTAACAACAAAATCGAATGGCACATATTTTGACACATCAGCAGTTGGGAGAGTCCATTTCAGAGGGAAACGCCTTACGACATAAATATAATGATGTTATTTTTATGAATGACTTTATTTTATTAAGAGATATCTGATTACATGTCATTTTATTTTATTATTTATTATTATTTATTGATATTTATATTTATATTTAATTATATATATTTATTATTATATTTAGAATATTTTTTATTTTTAAAATATATTTATAAAAAAAATGTAGTTATTAGGTTTAGTTTTAATGATTTTATGTTATTGATGTTGTTTTCATGTTTAATGATATGACATAATATGGATTTCTAAGTATATAATAAAATTGTTGAATTGTAAAAAGATTCAACCAAAAGATAGGTGCAAGCTAATTATAGTATCTTATGAATTTGAAAAAATAATAATATATTAATTTGGAGGAATGACTAAAGGTAATTACTTAATGTATTTGAAGGTGGTGTAAAAATATGAAATGTAGACAAATGAATAGCTTTCCACATATATAATTCTTACCTATAGGAATTGTCTAATTATATGAATTTTTAGTTTTCTTATGGTTGAAGCTGACATATAAACATGAAATGTAGACAAATGAATAACTTTGGAACTATATAATTCTTACCTCTAGGAATTGTGTCTAACTATATGAATTTTTTATTTTCTTATGGTCGACATGCTATTTTTCAAGAAAAATAAGGGAGTAGTATTCTTGTGTAGGATGATGTTTTCAAAATTTATGATTTTTTTATTAAACAAATGAATGTCATTATATTCTTGAAATTAGAAGGCTTTCTGTTAGTACAACCTTAAAGAGTCTTAACATTAAGAACCAAAGATCTTTTTAGATTGCAGGTCTTAATGTTCACCACTACATATAATTTATTTTCCAAATGGTTAATGTTAAAAAAAAATATAGTGGAGATAAATAAGGGATGTAGATTTTGATATAAACAATGGTAAATTTTCAAAACAATTATATATTTAGAATTTGCACACTTGACTTTATATGTATATGTAGTTTAACGGAGTGGACTTGTCTAGCCTCTCTCTCTCTCTCTCTCTCTCTCTCTCTCTCTCTCTCTCTATATATATATATATATATATATATATATATATATATATATATATATATATATATATATATATATATTATCACAATTTGATGTTTTCATGTATTTGCAACCCAAAACACTATGTTTGTGATCCCCATCCTATATTTGAAGCAACACACTCATTGTTCATGTAAGCTCCCCATTAAGAAATATCTAAACTCAAAATATTATGTGCATGTTATTAGACCTAAAAGTTCATGCACGTTCATGGTATTAAAAATATTTTTGCATTCCTAGTGGTAAAAATGCATGTGTGTTATTCTAGCCAGGCATTTTAACACATGGGAAATGGCTATGGTGGGGATGGGAAGTAAGGGGAGGGGAAGAGAATGAGGGATACATGGTCCAAGGGAGGTAAAGAGAGAAATAAAAAGAGTGAGAGAAAGAGGGGGTTGGGGAGGAATAAGTTGGTGAGTGAGGATCAATGGCGGGGAGAGAGTGATTGATTCAAAAAGTGAACAAGATAGGGAAAGAGGGTGGGGAAGGCATAGAGAGAGAGAAATAATTGTTGGAAACACATGGAGGAAGGAGAGACAAAGTTTGAGGGAGGTTTTGTGTGTGTGTGTGTGTGTGTGTGTGTGTGTGTGTGTGTGTGAGAGAGAGAGAGAGAGAGAGAGAGAGAAAGGGAGGTGGGGAGGAATAAGTTGGCAAGTTAAGAGAAATGGGGCAGAAAGAGTGAGCAAGTCAAAAAGTGAACAAGATAGGGAAATAGGGTGGGGAAGGCATAGAGGGAGAGATAATTGTGGGATACACATGGAGAAAGAGAGAGACAAAGTTTGAGGGGGGGTGTTGTGAATGTGTGTGTGTGTGTGTGTGTGAGAGAGAGAGAGAGAGAGAGAGAGACAGAGGGGTGTGGGGAGGAATAATTTGGTGAGTGAGGAGCAATGGTGGGAGAGACTGAGTGAGTCGAAAAGTGAATGAGATAGGGAAAGAGCATGGGGAACATAGAGGGAGAAAGATAATTGTGGGATACACATGGAGGAAGAGAGAGACAAAGTTTTAGGGGGTGGGTTTATGAATGAGAGATAGAGAGAGAGAGAGAGAGAGAGGGTCAAAGGGAGATAAAGAGAGAAAAAGAGTTAGATAAAGAGGGGGTGGGGAGGAATAAGTTGATGAGTGAGGAGCAATGTCGGGGAGAGAGCGAGTGAGTCAAAAAGTGAAGCAGATAGGGAAAGAAGATGGGAAGGTAGAGGGAGAGAGATAATTGTCAGAGACACATGGAGGAAGAGAGAGACAAATTTTGAGGGGGGGTTTTGTGTGTGTGTGTGTGTGAGAGAGAGAGAGAGAGTAGGGGGTGGGAGAAAGAAAAAAAGAGAGGAAGAGAGAGTGGAGTGGGAAACAAGAGGAAGAGTGAGAGATAGAGAGATGATAAGGGGATAATGAGATATGGGTAGGAACTGTGAGAGAGAGAGAGAGAGAGAGAGAGAGAGAGAGAGAGAGAGATGCGGCGAGGAGTTTATTATCTTTATTTGTGATAGGAAGATAATTTTTGTCTCCTTGAAATTGCAATCCATTTAAACATTGGCAATCATTGTAGTCATAAAATAAAGTCATCAAGGGAAAAAAATACCATAAGAAATATCATTCAAGTAAGAGAAAAGGCTAAGGTGTGTGTGGAAAAATATTTTTTTTAGAAAAGGATAATCTAACATATATCACAATAGATGAACCTCCAATGAATGTCCCATTAGAAAAAATTATTTTTGATGGTCAGAAAATGATGTATTTTCATGGGTATAATTATAATATGGATGAAATTAGATAGTCGGACGGTGCACAACTTCTTGATGAAGAAATCCTTGTGGTGCAACTTCTTGTTGAACAATCAAAGATTTTGGAAACTACCCTCGAGCACATCCAATCCACTTACAAGAATGTACCCCCACAACATAGAGGTCAAGAGTGCTCAAATACACTTCCATCACCCCTAACTAGATTAAACACTATTTGACGAAGAACTCAAAAATTCCTTTAGGTGGTTCAAAGTAGTTTTCTCATTACTTGAAGGTAATTTATCAAGGAATACTTTGAATTAAAGGCTGATTTAGCCAAATTTCTATTTTTTGTTTTTACTAAAATCTAGGAGTTTAAATGTTGTTAGAATAATTCTAGGTATTAAAACAATTAAGACTGAAAAATAAGGTAATAATGTCATTAGAAACATTGTGGGTGATCTTTAAAAATATGGTAAATAACTCAATTCCAAGAACATAATATTTCCTATTGTGTCTTGTCACAATAAATTGTTAACAACATCACAATAAAATGCCATTTTCTAAAAAAACACATCCATATCATTAAACAAATGTCAAAACCATTTCAAAGTATTTTATTAGATGAGATAACATCATCACATGTTGCCAAACAAATTTGTGGGTCTTCATTGGTATTGGTAGGTTCACTCATTATAATATGAAGTTAAATGGAGTAGTTAAGGGTCTATTGCAAAAATTTTGGCATGAGAACACTCGACCTTATAGCCAAAAATATGTAATAAGATGGAAGAGTTTTGCAAACTATGAACCCCCATTAAACACTTTCTTGACATGACATCGAAAAAAATTTCTTCTGAGAAATTCATAAATGAATATTTTTCACTTAACTTAGGCCAATGATAACTCTAGAAATGAAAGCCTTGGCATGTTAGAATAAACACAACTCATAACACATGTTATTGAGATACCACAATGAATATGTTAATATTATGACATGCGTGCACACACACACACACACACACATATATATATTTTATTACGTAACATCCTTGTGTAGGAATGTTAAGCTATATTGTAGCGACATCATATAGAGACTTCATCTCGTACATAATGCTAGATGGTTGCACATTTATCAAAAACCTTACTTACATGGGACATGCCTCAAGTATGGTGGAATTGCATTACTAAGAAAGTGAATCCACATGAGCAATGAGTATGAATTGGGGGGGAAGGAGGTTAACATGCAAAGCTTCATATATTTCACATACAACATTGACAGAGGTAATGCACTAAAAAGATACATTTGGTCACTTCCAAAGTTAGTAATGAGTACATATTTTCTTCCACATTGCAGTTTGATGCTAAAATTTTAACATTGTAATAACTTTGTATTTCTAACAATGTATTTAGATATATAGTTATTATTTTTGTTCTAAGTGCAAGTATGTGACTTCATCCACAAATTCCATGAAGATACCTAATAATATGTGCATCATGTTTATGTGGCTCTATGGTAGAATGATAATGTTCAATTTTTCAAATATATGTTTCCTATTGGTACAACATTATCAATGGTGCATTTTATAGAGAACTACACTCTTCAAACACAAAATGAGATTCAAATACAATATTATCACTCATAGTAGGTTAGAATAATGGGCCATATCACATATGGGCATGGGCTAGATAGTAGCAAATGAAACAGGGTTATATTGAAGAAGTATCACTTCTACATAAGTGACGATAGGTGTCATGACTTATTTTATGGACAACACTTGTTTGAGTTGTTCTACAATCACTTGAAGGAGAATATTATAAAAATGGATAAGAATTATATTTGGTTAGATGGTTGCATTATCACGTTCAAAAATTCATTTGTATTTCATGAGGGCTTCACTAAATGAACCTCTAATATATCATGTGCATTGACGGCATACTAAAAAATACCCCTAATTTGACTACTTATTGGGAAATAGATCTAAATATCATATTATTTAACCCCCTACCAATACAACCCAATACACCTTCCCAATTTAAAAAACCCTTACTTTCACTAGATATTATAGGTATCTAGTTTTTCATTAAATTTTTTTATAAGAGTCAATATAAAAACCATTTACCCTCTATATACCCCGAATATATTATGTAATTTTTCCGTCGATATATATCCTGAAATATGAAAGCACGTGGTATGGTATTTCTCCCCCAATGAACCCCCCTGTGGTGTATTTCAATGGTTGTGTAGGTTGCACAAAAAACACAAGGTACTACATACTTGGAACTATTTTGAGATTGGGAATGGAAAAACGGAGCATGATGGAACATGTGCGTGCATTAAAACTACATTACATAGGTAATAAATTAAGTTCACTATTACTTCCATCATTTGAGATGTAAAATCTAATGTTGATTGGTGTTTTCCAATTAATAACACCAATCAACCAATAAATCACATGTATATATATTTTTTTGGGAGGTGGTCCATGTAAATCGATCAAATTTATATGAATGAAAAATAATCCAAGGAAATTATGAATTTCATTCCATTCAAACATCACATAGTTCTATACTTGAAATGCAAATGAGAAAAATATATTGCTTATGTGTGGCATGTTGTAGTAGTGAATGGGACAATTGTGAATCCACAAATTGGGTTGATAGGTGGTATCATGTATAGTTCTCTATTGGTAAACTATAACTATAGAATTATCACATTTGGTGGAGGACCAATAAAGTATTTTAGTAGATTATGATTACATCTTAGATCTCACACAACTAGGTTTAGTGAATGTTTCATTATTTTTTACTAACTATCATGATTGTAGTATGATTTGTTTGTTTAGTGGGTAGTGGGTCAATGTTTATCAAAGGATAATATCCAACACAAAGTGAAAGAAAATGAAAGAGAAAAAAGTTAGTATTTGAAGATTAGAGACAAGGTCATTTTGTATACCACTATACAAAAGTACTTATTGGTACAAAAATCCAATGAAAAACAATGCTAAGAAAGAACTCATAAAAGGTACAATGCTTCCTACTTGATAATGAACATGAGAAGTTAATGGATATTATCAGTACTATAATTGATCTTAATGGTCCGCTTGAATAATCCTAGGTAAGTAGTCATGTGTATGGTATGCTTGTAATTTTCTATTGGTTATGTGGTATTTGGTATGAGTTTTTTCAAATAACTTATAAATGAATCTTGTTTGTTATTAATTAAAGAGTGTAACTCTATTATCCTATGTTATTTCCAGGTTAACCAATGAATCTTAGGCACATGAAGTCTTTTCAATAAGAATAATCATCTTCTTCAACACCATCCCAATGATTGTTGGAAATATATGCTTGGTATAGCATTAGCTTTATAGTCCATCTTTCACATCCATTTGTTTGTTTCTCTTTCAAACACCCAATAATATTATGCACACCTTTTTCTAGTGTTCCTATAATGTATAACCCATTCATTATAAACTTCTTATATACCTCATTCAAAATCTACACAATTTTTTCATAGGTATATGCTCTCACATGCCCCCTTGGTACAATGCCACCAACTACCTACTATTCTCCACTAGATCCATGATGTGGACTCTTAGGTTCAATAAAGAGAACTTTAATACAAGCTTCGAAATCAGCCCTTATGCATGTATTACAACTCATAGGAACAATCAATCATGGGAATTCAACATGAAAATATTATGTTTAAATACTTCCTTCCTTTGCTAACTCAACACGAGCATAAATGGAAACTTTAACATAAACATACCATAGCTAACATTTCCTATAACATGATCATAGTCCTACTGCCTTAGGCGAATGTATTGCTAACATGTATATCTTATGTAATATTAACCATTAGTTAAAATAGCCTCATTGGATGCAATTTCCCTACCCCATGATGCATAATGCATAGCATAGATAACTTGAATCATAGGCTATACAATTTCAAGCCTTAACCATAGTTACCCAATTTACCTAGTTGTCTCAAGCATAACTATTCACTATCTTAAACAAAAGATGGGATAACATCAATACCGCATAAGATCTACATATTATGTTCCTTTACAAATCTTAACTTGGATTGAATTTATATGCAATGGATGTCATATGCACCCATATATAATCATCTCATACGCAAAGTTAACACAGGAAATTATACTCATGCATAGCAGTTGCATGCACATTATTCAATCAATTGATATGCAAGAACAACCTAAGCAAATTCTCTTATATGATTATAGAATTTACAACATAGAGAGTAAAGATTCAACATACAAAACATCCCATGCAAACCAGATTATCTGAAAGGACGTCACTTGGAAAACTGAGCACCACCAACCAACCTAGAACTAGCTTTCACCAATTCACCCCTGAGCCGAGAGTTTTTGCCATGGATCAAGTGCCTCTTGTTGATCTCTTCAATGGGTATTTAATACCCTTTTTCATGATATGGTTTCCATTAGCAACATCCCACTTTTATGGGTATTTTTATCCATTTGCCTAGGCTTTTTCTAGAAGATCTCGTCTTTATCTCCCATGAGGCTTTTCCTCATAAAATCTTTCCTTTCTCTCCCACAAGGCTTTTATGTTTTTCTTAACTTAGCATGTTTCTCGAGCTAAGTAGCTTAATGGATATTTATCTCCAATCCATTAATATTATCTAGAATTGAATCTAGAAGTCTTATCATGAAAGAATTGTGCCTTCGCATTCACCAATGGAATTTGCCAAGAATCTCATCTCTTGGTGTCTTGATTTTCCTAGTGATGAAATTATTTTATTTATTTCGTAATAAAGCACTTAATTTTCTTTGTTACACATCAGAACTAGCTTTTATTATCTTAGGTTAGCAAAAATTTACATAGAATGGAGGGTGTTACATATGCCTTCTCATATGCACATTAATTTATCTTATATTTGTGGAACTAGGGTTTTCCACACTTGATCTTAACCATCAATTAGGTTTTCCAAGCTTATCCTTAGATTCATCTATTGATTATGCTTTCCACACTAAGCATTAGCCATCGATTCTAAAACATTGGCCTCTCTCTTCAATTTTGCAAGTTAGTGATATTATTACTTCTTATTCTCATCCTTAGCCACCACATTTTAGTGCAAGCTAGAAAATGTTATACTCTCAAAACCCTTGATAGGGAATAAACCAAAATAATAAAACTTGGGCATGGATTAGTGTTTTCAAATTCACAAATCTAGGGTTTTCAAATTCCACATTACTAGGGTTTATAGTTTCCACAAAACTAAGGTTTTTTAAATTCCACAAAACTAGGGATTTTCAAATTCCACTTCAATAGACATTGATGAAAATTTTCAACTAGTGATGCTAGGCTTTACATACCTAACACAAATATTAGCATCATATTATCAAATTTAGGATCATTCGACTCTATATTTTTTCACTTGTTAGGATGAAATGAGATTTTCCACACTGCCTTAGCCATTGACTAAGTTTTCCAGGATTATTGCTTGCCACTAGCTAGGATTTACACTCCAATATACATTAATGGACATCATCAAATTGTGATCCTAGGTCATTATGGTGTGTCCTTACATATATTCTCATATATTACATCCACCATGTACTACCTAGATTGCAACCCTACCCATTCTGAAATATGCGGAGGTGGGATCAATCATCTTGGCATATCACAAGCAGAGAGATCTATCAATAAGAATGGAATACCCTTAATATAGGTTTTAAACGTCTACAGAAATTACTTGCATACGAATTCTAAAACAAAGAAAATAAACAATGCAAGAGAATAACACATATGCATAGAGATTTTCCCCTAGATCTCAAAACCGGGACTACCAGCTTGATTGTTTCATTATATTCCTTTCAATGTTGGGTAAAAGCATGTTAATGTGTCTCATTATATGGCAAAGGCAAAAAATTACTCAAATGAAAAAAGATAAAAAAAAAAAAATAATATAAAAATATCAATTAAATGAGTTGAGTTTCATACTTGTTAATTATAAGAAAATAAATGCCAAATTTGTAACAAAGCTAACTCACAATAAATTTTGGTAAAAGCTATAGTGAACCTATTTAATGGGTTTCAAAAATATAAATAATGTTATAAAAAGTAAATACTAAATTTGCAAATAAGTCAACTCATAGTAAATGTTGGTAACAACTATGGTTAATCGCTCACAAAATATAAATAACTTTATGTAAAGTTAAATGAAATGCTAAAACTCTTTAAAAATATATATAAAAATAGAAGTAGAATTTCTAATCAAATAATTTTATATATTTCTTTTGAATAATATAAAATACGTTATTATAATATAATTAAAAATTTTATTATAAAATATATAATAATATTTTAAAATTTTTCAAAAAATAATTTTAACATTTTGCTATATCTTATTTTCAAATTTCTATTAAAAAAAATGAATTTATAAACTTGAAAGGGTAGTTTCTTGGGTCGTGGTTTTATATATACGAAAATATGATCATTTTTACTAGTAATTTAGTAATAATTAAAATTACATTTTATTTTTAAATTTGTTTAGCAATCTTTTGAATGTTTACAACACATCTCTTAAAGAATTTGGAATGAAAAAACATAAATCAATAGAGAAATGGGGGGTCGCCGTTTTGTCACTACTTAAAAATTTATGTAAAATATTAATGATATCTTTTAAAGAAAACGAATAAATTAGATAAAAACTATATATTAAATTTTAGAAACAATCTGACATGAAATTGAATTTAAATTGACATGTTTTTTCTTCTTTTTCCACCACCTAATTTTTGATGATTTTGTAAGTTTAAGAATAAACATTCCAACTTCGTTTATTTTTATAAAACTTCTTTGCCACAAAAAGGGAAAAAGTGATACACATTAAGATGCTTTTACCCTGACATTACAATACATATTTATACATGCCGAAGCATCCAATACCATAGACTAAAACCCATCGTGTCCAAAACAATGGACCGAAAACCATAGGTAGGTTCACCCAACCTAATATAGGGTCCAAAAAAAAATTTCCCAGGGCGCCGCCTCGGACCCCGTAGACAAGGGCTACCCACCCCCCTCAAACCCTCCAAACAGGGGGGCTGCTACCCCCCCTGTGACCCCCCTGCTGCGTACTCGGCGTAACGAGGGGGGGCTCCGCCCCCCCTCTAACACCCTGGTTCACTACGTACGTTAGTCGTGGAAATAATATAACACAACCCAACAATCTCCCACTTGTTGTTTTCTTTCCACAAGGGGCCACAGGAGAGCTTAGTCATTTTTCCAGCCTTGAAACGCCCATTATTTCTCTACACCAAGAGAACCTCTCAGAGCTCACATATTTTGTCAATCTATCTGCAGTATTCTTCAAAGTGTCCACCTTTACCAATAACACCTTTTTGTCTTCTATCATATCCCTCACAAAGTGATACTGAACATCAATTTGCTTTTTCTTTGAATGGTAAGCAGGGTTCTTTCCCAAGAAAATTGCACTTTGGTTATCACAATCTATCCTTATAGCTCCCTGTACTAACCCCATACTTGAACACAATCTCTGCAACCAAACTCTTCCTTGCTTGCATGAGTGGCTGCCATGTATTCTGCCTCTGTAGTTGATAGTGCCACTACAGATTGTTTCTTACTCATCCAACTGACTGCACCTCCAAATAGGTTTAACACATACCCACTTGTAGATCTTCTCTGATCCAGATCTCCAGCCTAGTCTGCATCAACAAAGCCACGCATATCCAACACTCTGTCCAATCCTGGTCTTCCTGTAGCACAAACCATAATCACGGTGCCACGCAAATAACTAACCCGCTCACACGATGTCCAGTCTCATCCCTGGTTTTTGACATAACCTGTCAATAACTCCACGCATGCAATGTCTGGTCTATACAAACCAGACGTACATCAAGCCACTGCACTTGCATATGGAACACGGGACATGTCCTCTTCCTCTTCTTGTGTCTTGGGACATTGTTCAGCAGATAACCTCACACCTACAGGAATAGGAACCTTCATTGGTTTACTATCCTGCATGTTAAACCTCTGCAGTATTGTCTCGACATACTTCCTCTGGTTTAACTAGAGCTTCCTCTTTGCCCGATCTCTTTTAATTTCCATGCCCAAAATATAGTTTGTTGCACCAAGATCTTTCATGTCGAATTTGGAGGACAATTGGGTCTTCAAATCTTGGATAATTTCTTTGTCGTTTCCAACCAGCAACATATCATCCACATACAAGACCAGATAAATAACGCAGTTACTAATTAATTTAAAATACACACAGTGATCTGCTTTGCTTCTGGTGAAGCCAAGTCCCCGTATAAATGTATCAAATTTCTGATACCACATCCTTGGTGATTGTTTAACCCATACAGAGACTTCTTTAACTTGCATACCAGTTCTTTCTTACCCTTCACCGCAAAGCCTTCAGGTTGCTTCATGTAGATTTCCTCTCCCAAATCCCTGTGAAGAAATGTTGTCTTCACATCCATCTGTTCTACCTCAAAATCAAAAGTAGCAGCAACAGATAAAAGTAATCTAATAGAAGTTACCTTGGCAACAGGAGAAAAGATATCACCAAAATAAATTCCTGGCACCTGGGAATAACCTTTTGCTACCAACCGAGCTTTGTATTTCTCCACCTTCCCTTCTGCATTTGTCTTCTTCTTGAACACCCATTTGCTGCCAATGGGTTTCCTTCCAGCTGGCAACTCCACCAGATCCCCAAGCCTTATTTTTGTGCAGAGATGCCATTTCATCAACCATGGCCTCTTTCCAGAGTTTTCCATCCTCTAAATCCACTACTTCCTTCACAGTTCTGGGATCATCATCAGTGACAGACAAAGCAAAATTTGAACAGAAAGCACATGGACTATACCTTTCAGGTTTCCTTCTTTCTCGAACTGATCTTCTCATAGCCAGAGTTTGTGGCTCTTCGGCTTGTGATTCCTCCTCTGCTACTGAGTCTGATTCTTCCTCTAGTTCAAACTCTATCTTCACAGGTTCCTTTGGTTAGACTTCATGTTTAATAACATCTTTCACCTCTCTGAACACCACATCTTGACTGTACATAACCTTTCGTGTGATTGGGTTCCAAAGCTTATAACCCTTTAAACCATCCTTATACCCAATAAAGATGCACTCTTTAGATTTACTATCCAACTTGGTTCGTTTCGCCTTTGGAACATGTACATATGCATCACATCCAAATACCTTTAGATGTGAAAGAGAGGGTTTCTTACCAATCCATACTTCTTGTGGAGTCTTATCATCCAACACTGATGAAGGTGACCTGTTGACCAGGTAACATGCAGTATCCACCGCCTCTGCCCATAATTCCTGTCCTAACCTGGCACCACTAAGCATGCTTCTTGCCCTTTCCATCAACTTCTTACTCATTCTTTCTGTGACTCCATTTTGCTGAGGTGTATATGGAGTAGCCTACTACCGTGCTATACCACACTTCTTACAGAATTCTTCAAATTCCTTGATGCAAAATTCTCCACCATTATCTATCCTCAGCACCTTTATTTTCTTCTTTGTCTGATTTTCTACCAGAGCCTTAAATTCTTTAAACCTATCGAAGACTTCAAATTTCTTCTTAAGGAAATATATCCATTTATTCCTTGAGAAGTCATCTATTATACCCATGTATTACTTGAGAAGTCATCTATAAATGATACATAGTACACAGACTTACCCAGTGATGGAACTTTCACACGTCCAAACACATCACTGTGCACAAGCTCTAATATCTGTTTCATCCTCTTACCACCAAAGGGGAAACTCACCCGCTTCTGCTTCCCATATACACAATTATCACAGAAATCAAAATCCAGAGAGCTATTACTCATACCTTCTACCATACCTTTACCATGAAGTATTCGAAGGCCCTTCTCTCCAATATGTCCAAGCCTTTGATGCCACAACATGGTCTTCTCTCCAGAGACCACTAGATTTTCTGCTCCATTTTCAGGAACCATAGAACTATTGCACCCGTCAACAACAAAGCTACCTTGCAGCTTGTACAGAGTTCCAATCCGAACTCCCCGCATCAATACCAGTGCTCCTCGAACCATCTTGCAGGTATCCTTCTTGAACA